>NRSV01000190.1:837-11937 GCA_002286855.1 Bipolaris cookei
TTTCATTATGATTCTATTGAGCGCTGAGATCGATCTACTGCTTGTAGATTGATTGAGTAGCTGCCGAATCGTTCTCCAATCAGACGCTGATTCTAATAATACGTCTCTATCGCTATTAGTAGCTATAGTTCCGAATTTTTGAAGTATAACTTCTGGATTAAATGGTGAGAGTCCAGTAGCTCTAAAAGCATGGAGAATTGATAATTCCTTGAACGCTGCGCACCAAGCTCTCCAGAATATTGGGAAGAAATGAGATTTGGTGAATGGTATTAGCCTTTAGCTGGTATCGGTGAAGTTTGATAGCTCGTTTGAGTATGCGGTAGATAATGGCTTAAATAATCCAATATCGAGCGGCTGCAGCGTATGCGTTAAGTGCGGCGGGAATATAGCTAATAGTATTTTATTCTGGTCACAATAGTCAATGAAATCCATCGTTATATGACTATTGTTGTAGATAAGCTACTCAGCTATTCCACGACAGAATCCGGATGCGCAGTCCACACCCGGACTCTGCGATCAATCAAGTCTATAGTCGATCTATCAAGACTATAATCGATCAATAGACATCTATCTATGACGCTATAGATTACGCAAGCTACTACTAGATAGACTCTTCTAGAATCTAATCTAGCTAATGTATATAGTAGTAGGATAGCAAGTAGATAGAAGACAGAGCACTTCACACAAGATCAATTCACACTACCAACGATCAATCAATTAGTGTTTCTTCCCTAGCACATATCTTCTCTCTCTAGAATCTCTCGATCAAGCTGCTTCTGAGTCTACTACGGACAAGTAGAAGGCAGAAACCTCTACCTCTGAGTCGATAGTAGAACAAGCAGCACCCTACACTTTGACACATATAGGTCTGGTACGGAAGGATATCGAAAATCTATCGAGTACTATCTACGGGGCGCCTGGTTCTTATACCTGCTGGTGCTGGCAGATACGGCTAGGTGCGTAGTTGGTTCGGTTGGACCTCGGTGCCCGACTCGGTTCTAGGCTTGGTGAACCACAGGGATCTCGGGTCGGTGACCGAGCTCGGTACCCGACTCGGTAACCGATAGGGTTCTTGACTCGGTGACCAATGAAGTTCTTGGCTCGGTGACCGATGGTGAACAGAATCGTTACACTACCCCCCTCTCCGTAGACAGCTGTCCCCAGCTGTCGATTTCGTAAACTATCCTCGCCAGTGTTTGCCCATACGCCTTTCCATTATTTTCCTTCTTTTTCTTTTTCCCTTACACACTGTCATCCTCAAGTGAAGTCATGTCCTCTTTACCTTGTTCCCATGCCGTGATCCATTTGCCTAAGGAACGTGGGGGTCCCGGTCGCGTTGGATTTTGTTCGTGGAAGAGCTTGAGCTTGTGTGGAGCTCCCATGAAGTTGGAGGCCGGGTACCAGGTAGGGTCCGGATCGTATCCCACCCAGCGTACTTGGTATTTCAATTTCGAGCGTTGCAACTTGCTTGCTAGGATTTCTTCGACTTCCCATTCTTCTACACCTTGGATGGGTATGCCAGGAGGCTTTGGAGCTTCTTGACCTGGGAGGGGATCTTGAGGATCTTTGCACAACAGTTCCGGAGCGAACACGTCGTGGATCCAAGACCCTTCTGGTAGCTCAAGGCGATAGGAATGACCTACCTTCTCTAGTACCTTGAAAGGTCCTTCCCATTTGGAGGATATTATTATTATTCCATTATAGTCCTGTATCAGCCGTTGGCTATGTAGGACTTTGGCCAAAGGCCGTTCTATCTAACTAGTTACAATTTGATACGTTGTGCTGTATTACGTGACTATGGTGCTTCGGCCTTTATCTAGCTAAGCTATTACTAGCTTTGTAGATGTCTGGTGCTAAAGAGCAGTTTGGTAACAGGGAGAGATGTAGGGTAGCCAGGCTGCCTTCCAGCGGGCTCTCTTAGGGGAAAGGAAACAGCGCTAGTAAAATCAAGTTTTCTTCTTTTGTTGTTGTTTTTCTGGTTTTTCTTCTTTCTAGCCCTCTTGGCTAAGGTGCCATTTTCTTGTTCCTATCCGCGTGCTAGTAATAAAAGCTAAAGTAGCTTCTATGCCGCTCGTAGTGTGGAGTAAGAGTGGGAGTTTAAGTACTTTTTGGTCTAGAGTCTTTTTAAGCTGGCTTCTTTCTGCGCTGTAGAAGCCGTAGTATAGAAGTAGATGCTCTGCTGTTTGTGGCCTTCCACAGCGGCAGTGATCTATTGTCACAAGATGCTAGGAGCACGAATCCAAAAGCTTTGGGAAGCGTTGGTGAATTGCTACGTACACTATCTGTGAAGACTCAAGACGTTGCGTAAGGAATCAGAACAGAAATTCGTCAACAGAATATATCATGGGTGGCTAGCGTACGTGTAGTACCTCGGTAGCACTCAGCCAATCAGCAGCAGAATCCAGGTGTTATGGCAACCCGGTGGTTACCGTGACAGTACCCCCCTCTTATTCTCGAGCTCCTGCGAGTGGTGATCATATCATGTCGTGTAGCAGTGTAGTTGCTGGCTTCGTTTTAGGTTTAGGAACGTTAGGGTACCTCTTATGAAAGTCAGTGACAGCGTCGTTATCCTTCAGATTCGCAATAGGTTCCCAGGTCATCTCATCGTAGCCTGTCCATTTGACATAGTATTCGTGTCGCCTGGTACGCTTGTTATAGCGGAGATCTTCAATTTTCTCGACGAAATACCATTCTTCATTGTCAACGACAACGGGTTCAGGCGGCGGTGCGTATTGACCAGGGAGATATTCTTGTTTCCGGGAGGCAAGTCGAAGTAGGGACACATGAAACACGGGGTGTATCTTCATGGATTCGGGTAGTTCAAGACAGTAAGCGTGAGAAGAGACTTTCTTGACCACCTTATATGGCCCTAGGTTCTTCCAGTCTAACTTCTTGGATGCTCGTTTCGTCCGGATATTACGCGCGTCTAGCCAAACTTCATCCCCTATTTCGTATGCTGGCGCGGGGAGGCGTTTTCGGTTTGCGTATTCTTGCTGCATGGCTTGGGCCCAAGTCATCTCTTCACGGATAAAAGAAGTGATATCCTGCATCTTTTCGATCATCATGTTCACTTCGCGGGCTTGAAGAGCCTGGTACGCAGGTCGTTTCTTGTTGGTGGGCGGTTCGAAGCCCATTCGGGGATTCTGTCCATAGCAGGCCATCATTGGAGAAACTCTAGTGGACTCGGAAACAGTATTGTTCGCTTCAAACTGAGCCGTGGGAAGCCACTGAACCCAGTCGTCTTGCTGGTAGTTCGTATATGCACGTAAGACTGGTTCCATTGCGGCGTTGGCGTTCTCAGTTTGCCCGTCGGTCTGGCCGGGTGATAGCCAGTTGAGAAACGTGTGGTCGATCTTCAGCTGTGCGCACAGTTCGTCGTGGAAGGCGGAGACAAATTGCCTGCCTCGATCGGAGACAATTGTATCAGGGAGACCGTGGTTACACCAGACATAGCGGAGGAACATGCGCGCCACGTCGGAAGCTTCCATCGAATCGCAGGGGATCATGTAACGGTACTTGGAGAGTCGGTCTACTACTACCATGATGTTCTTGCATCCTTCGGATTCAGGTAAGTCAACGACGAAGTCGACGGAGATGTCTGCCCATCGTCGTTCTGGCACAGGCAGTGGCTTTAGCAAACCGTGATACTTCTCTCGAGAAGCCTTCGAGCGTCGACATGTGTGGCAACAAGAGACGTATCGACGGATAGTCTTGAACATACTCAGCCAATAGTATTCGCGTTGAATCAGTTCGAGTGTTTTGCCTCGGCCAGGGTGGCCTCCAGATGGAGCGTCGTGTGCTGCACGGAGAATCTTGATCTTCAGTTCGTCATCGTCGGGTATAACCAACCGGCCACGATAGTAAAGACGGCCTTCTCGTTTCTCACAGTCTGCAAGGGTGACGGTCTTCGAGCGTCGTCCGCCGTTGTCCAGCAGCTGTAGCGTTTCTCGGATGAATGGGTCTGTGGGGTACCCATCTTCGTCGGGTCTGTATCCATCTTCGATGATCTGATGGATCGAGCGGTCGGTTTCCATCAGACTGAGGTTCTCTACCGTCTTGAACAGTTCGGGTCGTAGCAACGCCTGTTTGCGAGCGAGACGTGCTTCTTCTTGGGCGAGTTGATCTTGCGATCGTCGGGTAAGCGCATCAGGCTTCTCGCCCTGCTTGCCAGGACGGTATGTGATCGTGAACTGAAATCGGGACAGGTATTCTGACCAACGTGCTTGTTACGGGGTCTTCCCCAGCTCCCTTGCGTTGGGGCGGATGTGCGTTCATTCATTGAGTAGGCGTCCCTGTCAATGTCCGGAACGGATTCACCGCTGGCGGCGAGAGTTGACTTATTCCCTACAACGAGGGAGCCCCCCTTTTGTTTCCCCTTAGAAGGGTGGTACTTAGTCATGTGCTCTCGGAAACGTTTCATCATATCTTTGCGGGTGATTGTATCTTCCCGACTCCCATGTTCCTCGAATATTGTTGCCCAGGTTGGGGATATTTTCATGACTGCTTCAAGGAAATCTTGTATAACGTCTTGAATATTCTTTACCTCTGCTACATTTTCTTCTTCCGCGTTCGTTGCAGCATGATGGTACTCCGCTAGCCATGTTTCCCAGCTGTTGGGTTGGCGCATTGGTTTAAGAGCGGAGAGGTATCGGTACCTGGCGCGTTTACGTTCTTCTTCGTCGTCAATACCGACGGTATCTCGAAGGATGATAAGTCATAATCGAATAGGTTGTCCTGGTTTGCAGCAGTTCTTCATCAAATGAGGAGAAATGGATTATTGAATGAATACCACGATTTTGTCCAGATTTGCGCACTCTTCACGATACTCTCGGTCTTTGAGTTTGTATGACTCAAGCAGAAGCTTGTAGTATTCGGTGTCCTCTTTCCAGGCTTTAATATCATTAGCTGATAGCTCTGAGGGTATTTTAGGATCCCGTGGGGTCCCATCAGGTGAATGCATAAGATTTCCCCTTTTCTCGTAGTTGCTGATGAGTGGTTCGATCGAGGCCTTTGGTTTGGCCTCTTGGGTAATCGCCTGTTTCGGATCAACCTGATTCCAGACGTCTAGAGACGCGCACCGGGTTTTCAGCTGTTGCAGCCATGGGGTATATATTGAGTAGTCAAGTAGGGCAACTGTAGCCTCACGAAGTGTGGATAGTGACATAGTTATTGGCTTAATTGAGGCAGTGAGACTCTTAATTGTCAGATTTGATGCTTGTGGGTAATGATTGAATTGATCTGCTATCTACCATCTTCTTTTGTTGATGGTGTATAGCTGTTGCTTTTTATTGTTGAGGTTGTGCATCCTTGTTACTGTGACAGTGGCTTGTCGCTTCGGCTCAGCTGAAGTCGTTGCTTCTGCAGCCTTGCATAGGCTGCGACACCTCGCATAGTATCGGCTGGGTTCCGCGGCTTAGATTGCTGTTATCTGACAGTTGTTTGCCCTTTTGGAGCTCGATCTTGTGGTCGTATGCGCGTCGCTCGGGTAGCTTGTTTGAGTCGTCACGGGAGAAAACATCTAGCAGGTCGTGGTACTCATGTGGCACCTTCGTCGCCGGGTCGGTGTGTTCTTTCTCAGCCAAAGCCTTGTTGATGTCGGCTATACTCACAGCGCAGATCTCGTAGCCGCGTTGAGCAAGTCTCACGAGAGAAGCGGCTCCAATACAGTGGATATCGAGCGTCGGTTCTGGCTTTAGCTCGTCATTGGAGTCATCGTCGGGTTCTGGCACATCGTGTTCCTCAACAGGTTGAGGGTCAGGTTGGTGTAGCTGGCGTTCCATCTTAGGTCGCCAGTGGTCGTGTCGTTGTCGCGTCTGTGTCTCAGCTTTGTTGAGCGACGACGTGTCGGGTGATCGTCACCAGAGCCCCACATCTCGTTGTTGGGGGGCGACGGGGTTCGGGTCTTACGGAGGCAGCGCTCGACGCAGCGCCGCGCGCCGAATACTAACTTCTCGTGAGCATAGTCTAGGTTGACTCGGTGTTTACTCATCCAAGGCTGGCCTAAGATCAGTTCGTGTCGACAGGTGTTGGTGACAAACAGTCGTATAGACTCAGTGCGCTCATCATGCCGTGGGGTCAGGTTGATGGTGTGAGAGATTTCTCCACCTTCGAGTATAGTTCTAGTGAATTCAGTTGGGTATATGACGTAGGGCAGCGGGTCTTGACGAAGGCTCAGGTTGTGCGCGACATCTCTGTCAATGTATCCGATACCGGTGGCGCCAGTATCGACGAGGGCTCTCAGGTCACTCCGGATTTTGCCTTGCTGAATCGAACAGGGTATCACGATGCAGCGTTTCCAGGAGTCGGACGGAGATTCAGACCATAGTTCAGCAGAGATTCGGTGTGTGCGCGGTCCCAGGGAGCGGCTTATCCCCGGGACGATGCTTTTCCCTTCTTAGGAGACATCTTACGAGTGCAGCGTCCTCGAGAGTGTGAAGAGCGCGCAGGTGCAGGCGATTCAGATCGGGTGGGGCAGGTGCCTTCCGAGAGCGAAGCGCTATGAGCTATAACTCGTTGGGGCAATGGAACGGGGCAGTTAGCGGAGATGTGGCCTTTCTTATTGCACTTAAAGCAACGTCCTTCGCTGATTCTTTTCTTTCGTTTATCAGATCCCTTTGGGGCGTATTCCGAGACATCGAACTCCATTTCCACGGGGTATCGGGTCTGCTTGGTACCCGCGGTCAAACGTGCAATAGGAAGATATCGAAGGTCATTATCATAAAGGGAGATCAGGTTCGCGTAGTCGTTCAGGGATTGCGGAATCGGTACGTCGACCATAGCACGGCGTAGTTCGTCAGAGAGAGAGCGGCGTAGCTGGTTTATTTGGGCTCCTTCGTTCAGGTTAATGTCGGCTACAAGACGTCTGAATTCAGCGAAATGCGAGAGAAAGGTCCTTTTTCCTTGCTTCAGGTTATCAAGTCGGCTCCAGGCAGTAAGTTCTCGGTTTGGGTCTCCGTAGGTTGCTTCGAGGAACTGTATTAGACGGTCTACAGTTACAATGTCCTTGCCCATGAGCGGGTCGATAAGCGTAGCTGGGTCATGTTCAAGCCGAGAGTGAGCGTAGATGAGTCGTGATTCCTCAGTAGGGAAGCGGTCGGCATTCCCCTTTAGTTTATAGCGGAGCTTAGTCAAGAAAAGCGGTAAGTCCTTCTTCTTGCCGCTAAAGGCGGGAGGGTCAGGCAGTCGTTCAGACCTCAAGTTCTTCTCCGGGAGAGATGTTGAAGTCGTAGGGGTGATCTGGGTAGTTGGAGAAGAGCTAGTTTCAGATCCTAGAGTAGCGTCTGGCGCTTGTTTCTCTTCGGCGTCCGGGGAGTTTACTGTTGGTGCAGGTTGTGCTGACTGGGTAACCGCGTTGAGACTCTCTTGAAAGTCTCTACGCAAGGCTACTATTTCTTCATGATGTCGTGCTTCTTGTTTTGCAAGGGTGTCAGTTAATCCGGCGACTTGTTGCAATAGTAACTGCAGCGTGTTGTTCAGTTCTTCGGTAGTCATAGTTGAGGACGCAACGTAATGTCACAAGATGCTAGGAGCACGAATCCAAAAGCTTTGGGAAGCGTTGGTGAATTGCTACGTACACTATCTGTGAAGACTCAAGACGTTGCGTAAGGAATCAGAACAGAAATTCGTCAACAGAATATATATCATGGGTGGCTAGCGTACGTGTAGTACCTCGGTAGCACTCAGCCAATCAGCAGCAGAATCCAGGTGTTATGGCAACCCGGTGGTTACCGTGACAGTCGCTAATAAAGGGATTAACTTCTACTTCTAGATCTTTTCTAATATAGAAGAGAATTCTGCCTTCTAGTTGAGTTAGAAAACCCTTATGTTGTTGATGCATAGTGATTGATTGATTGATTGATTTTATCCTACTCGGTTTCAGCCGTGATCTCCACAGCTATGCCCGGATGACTGGCATGGCAGACAGCCGACGCGATGCGGACGTTACTGTAGGAATGCCACTGGACACCATTTTCCATCAGCCTGTTTTTGTGAAAGAACCCCAGCCACAACGCCATCGGAAGCGTCAGTCTCCACCTTTGTCTCATACTCTGGGTGGTAGTGATATAAGGTGGGAATTTCCAGCAATGCTGCTTTTAACCTCGCAAAGGCTTGGTCGCAGTCCGTATCCCATACAAAAGGTCTTGAAGGGCTTTGGAGTGCTAGAAGAGGTTTAGCAATT
Source organism: Bipolaris cookei (assembly GCA_002286855.1). Taxonomy (NCBI): domain Eukaryota; kingdom Fungi; phylum Ascomycota; class Dothideomycetes; order Pleosporales; family Pleosporaceae; genus Bipolaris; species Bipolaris cookei. Next base: position 9,017 of record NRSV01000190.1, read on the forward strand.
CGCGAGTATTCTGGAACGAATTGTCGGTAGAATCCTGTGAAACCTAGGAACGACTTCACCCCAGTAACAGTGGTGGGACGGTCCCAAGTCCGGAGGGCCTCAACTTTCTCAGGATCTACTTCCAGTCCTTGGTCAGTCAGGATGTATCAGTACTTGGATCCGAGTGACTGGAATTTCCTTCTTCTTGATTGTCGACTTGGATCCTGCTTGCCTAAAGTCTTTCAGTATCCTTTGGTACGTGGAGGGGGTGTGTTTCCGCCTCGGATTCGGCATAGAAATTAAAGGGATGGTTCGTCCAGATAGGCAATTGGCACAAGTTGTCCAAAGTAAATCAATCACCACTCGTCTGTTTCGGTTGATACGTGGCAGGCACATTGCAAGTCCAACAGGCCACTTGCTTGTATGTCCCGTAGGCGGCGTACGGCAGTAGTGTTCTTTGTCAGTCCTCGGGATCTTGGGTTGAAAGGGCCGCGCGTATTCTAGGGCTTCGGTACAAAAATCTCTTGGCCTTGTGGGTACAGAGACTAAGAAGTTCGTCAAAATACGCGGGAATAGAATACGAATCCTTTCACGCGTGGATGGCATTGAGCTTGCGATAGTCAACACAAATTCGTAAGTCTCCGTTCGGTTTCCGAACACAAAGAACCGGGGAAGCGAAAGGGCAGTTGCTAGGATCGATATGTCCTTTCTTGAGGTTTTCCAAAACGAACGTCTTAGTAGCTGCGAGTTCTTCAGTACCCTGCTTGTATAGAGGACTGAATTGATTTGGGAGAGGTTCAGTGAGAATGATCTTATGGTCAAAGGGACGGTTTGGTGGCAGTTGGATTTGCAAGCGGCTTGGCTGAACGTCGTACGACTTTAGGTAGACGGATGGGGTCGATCTTCGAATCAAATTTAGCGTTTTCCGGGATTCGGTTGGGACTCTACGCGTTTTCCAATTGCGGATCTTCGTAGTAACTCGTCGTAAGAACTCGTTCTCTTTAACGTTTTCATGTTAATGGAAAGCATTTTGAACACGTCGCGGGAAAATCGACAATACCCCCTCTAGCACCTCAACGAGAGGGCTGCACACGTTAGAGGTGGCGTTAATCGATTTCCCACGACGTGTTACCCCTATATCCGATAGAAAATTGACGAGTTTCGATGAAAAAATTCAGCTTAAAAGTTGGTGTGTGTGTGGTCGGGCTGTTTCTTCTTCGACATTCGTCCTTTTCCCAAAGGGCGTCTCGTCGCCGGATATCTTGTTCCACGTCGGCGTCGCAGGAAGATTGTTTTAACTGCATTAGGATGGGAGGAGCAGGGTCGTAAGTAGCAGGATAGTTGGCTGGCCATACGATTCGGTTCCGAACCGTATCTAGCTGGAGTTGAAATCTTCTCAGCCATTTGATGCCAATAATACAATCCTGTGTTCCTAAATCCATAATGACAAAGGGGCAGTTGTGAATCTTTCTTCCATCAACACATAAGTGTAATCGGATATACTTGTCTACCCTAGTCTGGACCTGGTCCTGAAATCCTTTGACTGTGATCTTAAAGGGCAGTCTTCGGATGGGAACCTGGAGGGAACTAGAAATGGTGCGAGCGATGGCAGAGTTTAAAAAGAGAAAACCTTGGGCTCCGGTATCCACGAGCGATTGCAAGCGGACACCGTATCCCTTCGAACAAAGAACAGTGGGGGCAAGAAAGTGTCTTCCTCCAAACAAGTTTGACAAATCGATATTGGCAAGGTCATACTTGTATAAGCCTAGGCCGGAGCGTTTTCCTAGGCGTCTAGGTTTTCCGAATGATCGTCTTCCGAGTGGTACTCGATAGCTTCTTGAAACTCATCTTGCTCGGCTTCAATTTCCCGTACCCGAGGAACGGGGCAAGCGTTGGTGAAATGCCCAGGTTGACCGCAGTTGTAGCAGTTTCCAGAAGAAGGCTTTGTTTCTGGCACAGAAGTCTTGGACGGTAACCTGGGTGTACCCGAGGGGGTACGAGGATGTATCGGAGTCGATTCGGGTTTACTCACGAAGCGGGTTGTCTGAGATTCCTGAATTGGCTTGGTACGGAATCTTGTTGGCTGTGGGTAGGTACTCGTGAAGTTATTTTCCGAATGGGTTCCGAAAGGAGAGTTACGTCTTTCCCTGTCAAACGCAGTAAGATGTTTAACCATTTCGTCAAAGGAGTCGTCCCAAAGATGTCTGAATCCTAGGTTTGGAAGGCGCAAAGCGGGGGTGATTTTCCTCCAAAGGTGAGATGACCACTCCGTCCTCGCTATGGACCCTTTAACAGCCAGGCTAACGAACTTTGACTTGAAATCTGGGAACGTTTCTCTCCGGTGCATAAGCAGGTTGTGGAAAGCATCTTGGCTCTCCGCTCGCTCGTTGCCAGATATGAAGTATGATTTCAGTAACGAAATCATTTCCTCCGCATTTTTGAACCTGTCCTGATCCGAATCGAATAAGTATCTAGGTTCTAGGTATCCCTTCGCGATACCTGTGGTGTGGCCCCATACAAGTGCCATTCTAGCGCGTTCATTCTCATAGTGATCTGGGTTGATATGGAGCCTGTCCTCAATAGAAGCTTGGCATTGGCGGAAGGTGGGATTTGCTCCATCACTAAGGTTGTCGATGGCGGGGGTGCGCTCTGTGCGTCTGACACGTTGTGGGCCTGGGGTGGCTGACAGGGTTAGGGTTAGGGTTAGGGTTAGGGTTAGGGTTAGGGTTAGGGTTAGGGTTAGGGATCTTTGCTTTTCTGTTTAGGATAGCTTTAGCTGCTTTTTGGCACCGAATCACCCACTGCTGACTAGGCTTATCTGATAGACTCTGGAGCCTGTAGGGTTAGGGTTAGGGTTAGGGTTAGGGTTAGGGTTAGGGTTAGGGTTAGGGTTAGGGTTAGGGTTAGGGTTAGGGTTAGGGTTAGGGTTAGGGGTTAGGGTT
>NRSV01000192.1:0-10046 GCA_002286855.1 Bipolaris cookei
TAGTATCAGGTAAATCGCAGAAGCAGGCCATGTGTTCTAATTCTCGCGCTCATCTAGTATTTTTCAACTACCGTGTCCGTGCACCTGGCGCACATGTTCAGCTGGCGCACACCCCGCACCAGAACACCAAACTGGCCTCAAACTTCAACAGGCCATAACTCCACCAATATGGATCCGATTGCTTCAGCTGTTGAAGAATTTGAATCGCAAGAATTAGGAGAACAGCTCTAGTATAGCAGATTTGCTGCCAAGTGGTGGGGTGTCACGTACTGCGGTCAGCCGAAGGCACCAAGGCATCTCATCAACGCGTGAGACCAAATACAAGCATCTAAAAGCTCTTGACGCCGCGCAACAACAACAGCTTGTAGAGTATATTAAAAGCCTTAGTAAGCAAGGCCTAGCTTCTACAAGGGATATGATACAAAATTTCGGCAGTGAGATAGCTGGAAGAGCCCTCTCAGAGAGCTGGGTTACACGCTTCATCAACCAGAACGACATTCATCTCATCTCTCGATGGGCTGCTCCCATGGATCGTTCACGCCACAACGCTGACCATGGGCTCAAATATACGCAGTACTATGATGAGTTGTACCGTATAATGAATCGTTATCACATAGAGGAGCGGCATACGTACAATATGGATGAGAAAGGCTTCATGATTGGTGTGATCGGACGGATGAAGAGAGTGTTCTCAAAGTCAGCATTCATGGCCGGTACAGCTAAGACCTTCACCCACGATGGTAAAAGAGAGTGGATAACTATCTTAGCCACTATTTGTGCCGATGGATCAGCTCTTCCTCCAGCTATCATCTACGCTGCCAAGAGTGGTAACATTCGGGATACTTGGGTAGATGATATACGGGCCAGTGAACACCTGGCTCATGTGGCATCTACACTATCTAGCTGGACCAATGACGACTACGGGCTGGCATGGTTACGTGACGTATTTGATCGGTATACTAAGGCCAAAGCTCGAAGGAAATGGCGTCTTCTCATACTTGACGGCCATGGGAGCCATGTTTCGATGAAGTTTATTGAGTACGCCACCAAAAATCGGATTATCATAGCTGTATTTCCACCCCATTCAACCCATACGCTTCAGCCATTAGATGTTGGTTTGTTCGGGCCACTTTCAGCTGCCTATTCGTCCGAACTTACCCGGCATCAACAAGCCAGCCAGGGCCGATCACCAGTGCAGAAAGCAGACTTTTTTCACCTCTTCTGGTCGGCATACACTAGAAGCTTCACTGAAAAGAATATACTATCAAGCTTCAAAGCTACAGGCGTATGGCCAAGGGATCCGAACCCAGTGCTGATCAAGTTTCAGCCCCATACACCACCCGAGCAGACCGATCAGGCCGATCAAGAAGCTCTATCTCAACTCTCTCCAACTGATTGGGCCCGTATACAACCATTGCTGGCAGAAGCAGTGAAGGAAACCAGCGAGAATGTGGCTAGAGAGCTCACGGCAGCGATCCATCGGCTCACCACCAAAAGCAAGCTTCAGAAGCTAGAAATACAGGATTTACAGGCATCTCTTGCCACCAAAAATAAGCGTAAGAGCCATGGTAAAGCCCTCCCGCTTCCTGTGTCAAATTGGCGTACTGGTGGAGCTACATTCTACTCACCTCGAAGTGTACGCCAAGCTTGGGCCACTCTAGCCACCAGAGAGGCAGAAGAACACCAAAAAGAGCTTGAAAAAGCTAAGACAAAGCGTCTTCAAGAATTTAATAAGCTGCTAAAGCAAAATTTTGCCAAGGAGAGGGCAGAGGAGAGGGTGAAGGCGAGGAAAAGACGGCAGAGGGAGATGGCCGAGAGAGCTGCCAATGCCGCCGCAAAGAGGGCCAAAAACTAGCGTAAAAAAGAGGAGAGAGACCGTCAGAAAGCTATTCAAACTTCCCAGAAAAGCAAGCATAAAGCTTTAGGAGCTCTATCTAAGCCTCAGAAACGCCAAAAGGTTAGTGGTGGTGGTGCAATCAGTGGTGCAACGTCTGGTGCAGCCGTACGGGCTGCATCGCCAGAACCACGGCGCACCACGTCACGTGGCCGCATCATCACTCTTCCGTCAAAATTCAGGTAGTACAAACTGCTTGCAAGGGTCTATTTAGTAATCCACCAAAATATTACGTACATACAGCTTTGTGGTGTAGCTCAATAACCTCATGTACGAGCTGATTGTTATAGTGTTGGGGTGTGCGCCAGCTTAACATGTGCGCCAGGTGCACGGACACGGTAGTATTTCGGTAGTATTGTCGGAATCAATTAGGACTTAAACAAGTCCTACTAATAAGCAAAACTAATTAGTTAACACAAGCAGTAGTAGGGACGTCGTTGTCCCCGCTGCTTACCGAATCGTGCGTCTGCGTCCGAGCGCGCAGGCGCTGTAAGTACTGGGCACGATAGCACATACAAACAATCAATCCGCTTCCTCACCATAGTATTGCAGCTACAAGTTGATTCATCCCGTGATACCTTTATTGTGCCAACAAGTATCCAAGAATCCCTCTTAGCAGAAACTTCTGAAAGCCTCCGCAGCGGTATAGTCCTTATATCGGCCCTCCTTCGGTATATAGTCAGTTAGTATTTTCTTTCTAGTCAGTGTTACCTCACCGCTAATATCTAACTATGCAAGGCTACGGAAGTAATGGCCTTAGCTGGGCCGAATCAACGAGCCACTGTAACAATAACAAAGATATCCCACCTCAACAAGAAAAAGCAATGGCTATACACTATAGACGAACGAAGATGGTAAGTATTCATAGATAGTAGAGACAATAACTACACAAATTACCTTAATAAGCACTTACCTTATGTCCATGTCTCGGCGGCCATTAATGACGTTGTATCTTTGCATAGTCCACAACAGTAATTTGCACACATGGGCAGACAGGTCAGATAAGGATAGTTGCCTAAATAACAGCCGGGCCGGGCAGGCAGACTGGGAAACAGAACTGAGATTAGAAACAAGGATAAGAAAGCAAAGGACCGAATAGTAGATATATAAATCGTATTATTGTTTGAACAAGATCAATCTTTTGTTGTTATCTATCATACAATCAACTACCTAATTTACCTCAAGATAATTCAGGTATGTTTAAATCCCAATATTTTCATTTTAGCTTATCGTCTGTTAGATCAATTTTACAATGACAAAGTTTCAGGCCATAGTTGTAACAGCTCTTCTTGCGTTATTCACGCAAGGGGTTATTGCTGATCCTCAACTGGTCAAATGTAATGACTGTTATAATGCGGGAATTCCGGTAAGGATATCACAAAAATCATAAGGCTATTATCTAATAGGCTTCGTAGTGTAGGGGGGGTACTGCCTGTTACAAGTCTGATGATGGGACATTGTTTTGCGCGGGGGGAGGTTTATATTCCGTTTATTGTGTGTAAGGGGCGCAACTCCGGGGATTAGTTTTGAGCTCAGAAGCATGATCGGACAGGCCTAGGGAACAAGATTGTATTCGATAGAGAGCTAAGCTCTCAGTTACGTAACTATCTATATACAATGCTAGTTGGCTAAGCGACAATCAGGCCGGGTAAACGAGGTCGTAGACGAGGATAAGAGGAAGGGCGTTCAGCCCGTTGTATTGTTAGCCAATAGTACCTACGCTCTAAAATATTCTGCTGTGTCGATACAAGATTATAACGTACCTCACGGGTTCGTGGCCCACACGGGTTCGTGGCCCACGCTAGCTGTTGCCCTCACCAAAACCCCCCCTCTACCCTAATGTCGCAACAACAACAGCAGTTACAGCCCTCTAGTGAATGTCAGATACAGCTTGCCCTTCAGGCTCTTAAACAAGATGCGAATCTCTCAGAGCGACGCGCTGCAGCTATCTTTAACGTCCCTCGTAAGACACTAAGCCGTCGACGCGCAGGTCAACCTCCAAAAGCAGATCGCTGGCTTAAATCAAAGAATCTAACTAAGCTTAAGGAGGACGTAGTTGTTAAGCATATACTCGAGCTAGTTACGCGTGGATTTCCCCCTCGGCTCGCAGACGTGGCTAATATGGCCAATTCCTTGCGCGCTGAGCGCAATTTGGACCAGGTTGGCCAAAACTGGCCCAGTACGTTCGTCAAACGTCGACCTGAGCTTACAACGCGTTTTAATCGCAATTACGACTACAAGAGAGCTCTCTGTGAGGATCCTGAGACTATTCAAGCCTGGTTTGACCTGGTAGCCAATATGAAAGCCAAGTATGGTATCCAGGACGACGACATGTACAATTTTGACGAGACCGGCTTTATGATGGGCCAGATTGCCCCTGGAGCTGTTGTTACAGCTTCAGAGAGACGTGGACGACCAAAGACTATCCAGCCTGGCAACAGAGAGTGGGCAACAGTCATCCAGGGTATCAATGCGACCGGGTGGACGATTCCGCCCTTCATCATACTCAAGGCGCGCCACCACCTCTCAAGCTGGTACAAGGATGGCAATATACCCCAGAACTGGGTTATTGGGGTCTCTGAGAATGGCTGGACGACCAATGAGCTTGGTCTTGCATGGCTAAAGCACTTTGATGAGCATACAAAGACAAGAAAGGTTGGTGGCTTCCGTCTACTTATTATTGACGGCCATGAGAGTCACAACTCGCTGGATTTCCAAAAATACTGCAAAGATAACAATATTGTTACTATTTGCATGCCTCCACACTCGTCTCACCTCTTACAGCCTCTTGATGTGGGCTGTTTTGCCCCTTTGAAGCAGGCCTATGGGCGCCAAGTCGAATCGCTCATGCGTAGCCAGATCAGCCATATCACCAAACAAGAGTTCCTATCTTGCTTTAAGCGGGCTTTTGACGCCTCATTTACTTCTAGCAATGTCCAAGGAGGATTTCGAGGCGCTGGATTGGTCCCATTTGACCCAGAACGGGTTATATCCGCCCTTGATGTCAAGCTGCGCACTCCATCACCCCTACCTGTCAACAACCAGCCCTGGGTGTCGCAAACCCCTAGTAATACCCTAGAATTAGGGTCGCAATCAACGCTGGTGAAGCAGAGGATTCAGAGGCATACGAATAGTTCACCAACGTCTATTGTAGAGGCCTTTGAGAAGGTCTCAAAGGGGGCAGCGATTATCGCGCACAAGCTGGTGTTGGCGCAAAAGGAGATCGCTGAGCTTAAAGCAGCAAATGAGGCCGCAACGCGACGAAAATCGCACAAAAGAAAGCGGGTTCAGGCAGAGGGGACCTTAACAGTTGAAGATGGGGCGCGCTTGGCTGCTCTTCAGGACTTTGGGGTGCGTAGTGATGGGAAGAAGTCAAAGAAGCAGAAGCGCGCTGAAGGGGGTGAACCATCTCAACGGCAGTGTGGACGGTGCAATGGGACTGGGCATAATGCGCGAACGTGTAAGAATGTAGCAGAAGTAGCCTCTAAATAGTATTTTGTGTTTTTTTGCATCAAACTGGCCAAAGTTGGGCTGTTATAGGGCGGGGAAGGGGGTTTTGGTGAGGGCAACAGCTAGCGTGGGCCACGAACCCGTGAGGTACGTTACAACACTAAAAAAATACCATTTTATTGATTTCCTGAAAATTAGTCGAAACTAGTACTATTCGAAAGCTACAGACGAGTGAAGCCTAGCGCATACAGCCATACCATCTGCGACGAGATGGCGGCGCCAGCATCCAATATTGGCGATGGTAACCACCCCGACACGTCGTGAACGCGTCTGGGCGGGGACAACAAGGTGAAAGGGAGAGCTGACAAGGCTAAGAAGGGGACAGGAAAAGGAGAGGAAGACGCGAGATTACCCAATTAATTGCTGAAGGTATACAGGAAGGAGTAGCAGAGTTAGAGAAGGGCGAATCCGAGTTTGCACGCGCGACACTTGTCCGCCTCAAAAAACTTATTGTGTCCGTGCGCGGAATGCGCGGAGGCTGCTGAGATTTGTCCCCCCGTTTTTGAGATTTGTCCCCCCTTTGAGATTTGTCCCCCCTTTGAGATTTGTCCCCCGCGCTAGTGCTAGTGAATGTTACTCGTTCAATTTGGTTTAGCGCGTAATCTATGGACGCGACAACATCACGACGCCGCGCGTCTTTGCAATAGATTGACAACCTTCAAAATATATGAGTATTAACTCTCTTTCCTTGTTCACAATAGCATGGGTGACATTGCACCTCCTCCAGACCTACTATACGGCACCTATGAAGAAGCTTTTGATGCCCTCAAGGCGCATGGCATGCAGCATGGCTATGGCTTCGTACTTAAGCGCAAGTTGACGCTCAGAATGTAGTAACTGAACCCCAGAACGCAGTTGTTGAACCTCAGGATGCACCTTCGCTGCGGCCTAAGCGTGCTGCAGCAATGGCCGCTCCAGATGCTTGGAAATGTCTTGGTCCACGCAAGAGACGTCGACGTTAGTAGAATATAGCATAACTATGTAGTTAACTATAGTTGTTGTCTCACACCAACTTCGAGTTTCTCAGAATAGGTGTAATTTTAGCTGAATATATACAAATCCATCCCAAAAAATCGATTGCAACTAGTGCGACGTCGTGCAGCCTACGCGCTATAGAGCCAGAAGCTGGTAAAGTAGCTATTTTGAACACGTCTCAACCACGAAAACAAAAACACACAGACCACCTAGCTGCTTACTAAGAGAAAAGCTTAACGTGTTCCACCAGTAAGCGGCCCACCCCAGTAAGTGGCCCACCCCACCAAACCTGACACTACTCTCCACACAATCACCACAATGCCGCGACAACAACGCTCTATACAGACCTCTCGTGAAGCTAGAGTACTTCTAGCATCTCGTGCGCTTCAAGAGAAACGTATAACAAGCCAGCGTCAGGCTGCCATGCTATACGACGCTCCACGAACGACGCTTCGACGACGCCTCCGTGGTACCCAGCCGCGATCAGAGACAGCCTCTGTCAATCGCAAGCTATCAGCTATTGAAGAGCAGTCTCTTGTTCAATGGATCCTGGAGCTAGATCGACGAGGGTTTCCACCCCATATCATCGACGTGCGACGAATGGCAGACGCTCTACTCGCCGCGCGTGGCCAAGATCCACCTCCACAACCTGTCGGTAAGAACTGGGTATCGCGCTTTATCCAAGGCCAGCCAGAGCTTCAGACAAAGTGGACTAGAAGGCTACATAGTCAGCGCGCCTCCTACGAGGATCCTACTATAATCGCAGCGTGGTTTAAGCTAGTAGAGGAGACGCGTCAGACGTACGGCGTTCTTGACCAGGATATCTACAACTTTGACGAGACTGGATTCGCGATGGGCGTGGCTGGGACGTCAAAAGTGGTCACTAGCGCTGATAGAGTGGGCAGAGCAGTCGTCGTACAGCCAGGTAATCGCGAGTGGGCAACAGCTATTGAGTGCGTCAACGCGTCTGGCTGGTCTCTCCCACCCTTCGTAATCCTATCTGGTAAGGTCCACCAGAGCAACTGGTATCGCAACCTCCCACTCGACTGGACTATCGCCGTCTCAGATAATGGCTGGACGACAGANGACAGACGAGCTTGGCGTAGCGTGGGTGAAGCACTTCAACCAGCATACAGCCGCTCGTACAGCCGGGGTCTATCGTCTACTTATCCTAGACGGCCATAGCAGCCACGCCACGCCAGAGTTCGATCAGTACTGCGCCAATAATAAGATTATCACTCTCTGTATGCCGCCTCACACGTCGCACCTCCTCCAGCCTCTAGACGTAAGCTGTTACTCTCCACTAAAGCGGGCGTACGGACGCGAGGTTGAGGAGCTCGCCCGCCATGGCGTCTACCATATTGATAAAATAGACTTTCTTACAGCTTATACACGAATCCGGCCAACTATATTTACGCAGCAGAATATCCAGGCAGGCTTTCAGGCGACAGGGCTTGTCCCTCTTTGTCCAGATCGCGTCCTGTCATCGCTAACTATTATCCAGACGCCATCTCCACCACCAACAGCTATAGATAACAATACTACAGCGCAGGCAGCACAGACAGAAACACCACATACAGTAGCAGAGCTTCAGCAGCAAGTACGCTATCTCCAAGAGCGACTGCGCCGACAGCCAGAGAGTCCAACAAGTATCGCAATACGCCAGCTTGCTAAAAGCGCTCAGCTTGCAATGCAATCAGCGACGATACTTGCAGGAGAATAAGAAGCTACGTGAAGAAAATCAGCGTCAGCGACAGAAGCAGGATCAGCAGCGTCAATATATTGCTTCTGGTGGAGCTCTCCAGGTGCGACAGGCTCAGCAGCTTACTGTAGATGCAGAAAGGGTGGTTGTAAAGGCTAAACAGGGTGAGAGTAGTCAGCGACGTCAGCGCGCGCCGCCAACGTGCACAAAGTGCCACATTCAAGGTCATACAAGAACTCAGTGTAGAGCTAGATAATAAATCATATTTTTTAAGTTTTATCTTATTTTATTACGTTGTTGTGGCTCAATTGCGCAGAACGTCAGGTCAAGTTTGGTGGGGTGGGCCACTTACTGGGGTGGGCCGCTTACTGGTGGAACACGTTAGTAATAAAATGCCGCCAGATAGTGATACTATTATAGTAAACACCCAACAAAGCAGACAGGAGAGCCTAGGTCCGGAGGCTCAGATTGATAGAGAAATGGATATAGAATCCACACCAGCTACGCCCACCCAAAACCAGCAAACACCTAGCGTGTTTGAAATACCAATACTACCACCAAACAAGCGATATGCCAACTTCTCGCCAGAGACTATCTACAGAGGCAGAAACCCATACCAAAACACCTCCAGCCCAAAACCAACCGCCAAGAACTCTGAACAGGCAATCTATTGGGCTAGAGACCTTATCCTCCAAGCCTCCACAATGGAAGAATCCCACGTAGCTCAAAACAAGCTACTAGAGCTACTTGACGTCTTCAGAGACTATACTGAAACGGGTAGAGTAGCTAACCAAATTACAGAAAAGCTATCTGCAAAGCTAGCTTACCACTCAGCGACGCTCGCAAACGCATCGCAGCAAGCAACAAAGACGCTTAAACAAGCCACGATTGCAGCGTCAAATAAGGCACAACCAATAGCTGCGCAATCTACCCAAAAACCAGCCCAAACCTCCTACGCTGCAGTAGCAGCTAACAACACAAACCAAGCCTGGACAACAATTCAGCCAAGGAAGAAGCCAGCGCAACCAGCGAAGAAACCAGTATCTTACTACCAGACGCTAGTCACGCTAGAAGAGGGCCAAACAATTAGCCCTCTACTAGTAAGAAATAAGATTAACCAAGCCTTCCAAAAGGCAGGCATTGCTGGCCCAGTTATCCAACAGGTAGCAACAAGCAAAAGAAACAACCTTATCCTTACAACCACCGAAGGATACTCAGGAGAATTTCTTCTAAAGCAAGTCAATACCTGGCAAAGCCAGCTCCCAATCAAGAAAGCCCAGCCGCTAGAGTCCTGGACTAAGCTAGTTGTACATGGGGTACCAACAACCTTCGACGGGGCAGAAAGCCTCCAAGTACTCCACACAGAGATCCCAACCTACAACAAAAACCAAACGATTGTTGGAAACCCGTTCTGGATATCAAAGAACTGGAGGAGCCAACAGTCAGGCTCAATTGCTATTGCTTTTAGAACTGAAGAAGAAGCGAAGAAGATTGGTAATAGGATAACAATCCTTGGCCAATCCCTTCGAGTTGAGAAATACCGCCAAATCCCACCAACTGCTCAGTGCAGTAAGTGCCAAGGATTTGGACACAACTTTAGCAGGTGTAGAAACCTAGCCAGCTGCCAATTCTGTGCTGAAAACCACCTAACGGCTCAGCACTTTTGCAGCATCTGCAAAACCAAAGGGAAGGCCTGCAACCACACCCTACCAAAATGCAAAAACTGCAATAAAATCCACTTTGCTAATAGCAAAGACTGCGAGATCTTAGTATCTATTTCCCAGAAGACAGCCTCAGAACCAATCCAATGGTAGGAAATATAAAGATCTTACAAGTAAATCTAAATAAAAATCCATACGCTACAGAATCAACGCTACAACTAGCGATTGAGCTTAAGGTTGATATTATTGCAATCCAAGAGCCGTGGATTGCACCTTCCAACAGCAATAACTACGAAGCCCCAAG
>NRSV01000193.1:0-11469 GCA_002286855.1 Bipolaris cookei
CTGTTGGTCCTAGCCATCTTCGTGTCTGGGCAGTACGCCAGGACATGGGTAAGCGTCTGCCTGTTATGACCACACGTGCAGTTAGGTTCCATGTTAGTGACCCCAATCTTAGACTCTATCAAAATGGAAGGAATGGTGGAAAGATACGGACTGAGCAAAACACCCCGCTGGTAAAACCCCACTATGGGGCTCCTCCACCCGCTCAAGTCACATTTGGTCACAATTTGGAGAAGCTGCAGATACTAAGAACAGACAGCCATACGTTTTTTGCCTTAATTGTGGTCTACTACTACAGCACCCAACACGAAAAGGTATAGGCACAAATCACCTTACCAACCATCTCAAATCTCAATCGTGTCTACAAACTTCGTCACCTATCTACGCGCAATCTCTCCCCTCTCCAACTCAGTCAATTCGAGCTTCTTCGAGACATCTATCTAGATTGGTCCCACCATACTCAACAGGGGTATTTGAAAGGGAGCTCGTTCGCGTGATTATTGATAACAACTGGTCTTTCCAAACAGTTGAGCGCCTATCATTTCAACGCTTTATTAGGTTTCTTCGGCCAGATGCTGTGATAACTACCCGTTATAAATTCCAGAAGATGTTTCAACAGCAATTTGATACAGCAGTTGCAGGACTTCTCCATGATCTAGGCCAGGGGACTAAAATATCGATCGGGTTAGATGCTTGGTTTACAGTCAACCATCTTAGCTTCCTAGCAATCAAGGGTTACTGTATCAACAATGACTGGCAATTCCAGGAAAGGCTGTTAGATTTTGTCCTATCCGCGGACGTCACACTGGATCTTCTATGGCTACTGAGGTACTTAAAGTTCTCTCCAACACCTCTACGCAAAAACGTCTACTAGCAACTACTTGTGATAATGCCAGTAATGACAATACCCTTATCCAGACTATCCACTCAAGCTTACAAGAGAAGGGTATTGATTGGATTCCAAGTGAAAACATAATACCTTGTCTAGCCCATATCATCAATCTTGTCGTCCAGGAGATTACTGAACATCTTAGACTAGCAGCTCATCCCGAGAATGAGAGCGTGGAGAGTTTACAGGGGCGCCATGTGCAGGAGATCACAATGCAGATCTCAGTCCCAAACTCCTTTCGCAAGGTAGTATAGAAATTGTCATAGTTCTTTATCACAGGCTGACTCTGGCCTAGCTACGTGCTGTTTGTATTGCAATCGATGCATCGCCGCAGCGCTTTGAGCGATTCTTTGCTACTCAACAATAACTAACACCCAAGGAACGACTATCAGTTATTCGCGACGTCAAAGCAAGGCGGAATTCAACATGCAACATGTTCGAACGCGCACTTAAGTTTAAGCAATGTATCGATGGATGGCTTAAACAGGAAATTGCCCTCAGAGCACCAATGCATCTAGGTAGTGCTTCTACTCCTGAGATCGATTTCCGTGATCTTAAAAGATTACGACTCGGCGCAACAGATTGGAATCACCTTGAGATGGTTACTGAGATGCTGAGTCAATTCAAGACAGCGACAGATGCTCTAAGTACTAGCGCATCCCAAATTCCATACATCTGGCTTATGTATGACCGACTCTTTGACTTTCTAGAACAGATGAATGAAACCTTAGGCGAAGACAGTGAGAATTGTGGTAGCACTGATTGGCCGGAAATTGTCAGAGCATCTGTTTATAAAGGCAGGCTGAAACTAAGCAAATATTACTCAAAAACCGATAGACAGTGAGGGTTTATATTCAATTGTGCGACAATTCTTGATACAACCAAGAAGCTGACAGTCTACGACATTTGTTTTATCACAGTCTTTTATCATAGATCAGCGCTAATATAGCAGATAGGACGATTCTTGGAAGCATCAAGATAAGCACATCTACCAGCAACAGTTCCTTGGTTACCTCAGCCGCTACGACAACCAAGAGCACCAAGACTACACTCCAGTGCCAAACACTCGGCAGCATCAGAGCAATGAGTGGTTTCGGAAGCCTCCTCTAGTCCAAACTCCAACTAGCAGCTTCTCAAGTTCAAGTCAAGATTCTTCTACCCAAGAAACTGAAGAAGACGAAAGCACATCTTTCATTGTTCTCTACTAGAAGCTTCGATACTGCCTCTGAGTGTATAGTGGAACAAGTAGTAACCGCTACCTCTGAGCCCCAAGGACAAGTAGCAACCTCTACGTCTGAGTCTGCTGTAGGACAAGCAGCCTCCTACCTTCCTTATATTCCAACAGTGGTATCTTGGTTAGAGCTCCACAATCAATCTTACAATACATTTTATACAATGGCTGCTATTGACGTCTCGAACAAGAAGGCGATATAGGCTGGCACATGGGTACCCACTACCCAAGGTTAGGGTTGGGTTGACTAGGCTTTGGGTTGGGTAGAGTTGGGCTAGGTCTACTATAATATAGGCCGGACTATATAACTATGTATAATAAAACTAGTGTAGCTAGTTATAACTCTTAGTTTATAGGTAGACTTTCACTTAGTTATTACTACTCTTAATTTTGCTATCAATAACGGATGGTTAAAAGAGACAACTAGATCTATTGAATATTTATCACAACAAATCATCACGGTAGCGTGATGGACGTACACGCTTTCGTGGTGGGAGAGGTAGCTCATCTTCTTTTTTATCATCAACTAGCGATATCTCAGAATCTGTTGGAATATATGGAAGGTAGGAGGCTGCTTGTCCTACAGCAGACTCAGACGTAGAGGCTGCTACTTGTCCTTGGGGCTCAGAGGTAGCTGTTACTACTTGTTCCACTATACACTCAGAGGCAGTATCGAAGCTTCTAGTAGAGAACAATGAAAGATGCTAGAGGAGAGAAGTAGATTAGGATTGAATGTATTGGATTGATTTTTGATGCGATACACTGAATTGCATTTCTCTTGTCCTCTATCTACTCTGCTATTCTACAGCTATATATATTGACTGGAATAGATTCTGGAAGAATCCATCTAACCGTAGCTTGCGTAATCGATGAGGTCATAGATAGATATCGACTGATAGTGGCGTAATAGCTCCTAGTAATGGATTGATCACAGTATCGGGTGGTATCTTGAGTACTTGGATGGTATTGGAGATCAGCTGACTAGCTTATATCTCCAACAAAGGGCACTGAGAAAGAGGTTAAGCATGTAAAGGCCATCGAAATCAATATAGATAATAAGTGGGAGGATATCAGTGAATAAGCTATCAAAATAGTAAATGCCAAGACCTGTGGTGCGTCAGTGCGCTGTCTACCCCTGTCGCAAAGACTTTTGACGCGCTCCTCCGTACTATGCCAGGCCGCAATCAAGCTACGGTACCCGATGATCGACACACCGAGGTGGTACATTACATTACGTACCCGTTCCGCAAAGTCTCCGCAAAGTCTCCGTAAAGTCTCCATAAAGTCTACGCAAAGTCTCCGCAAAGCCTGCTTTTGAAGCCCAGATACTGGACTGTCGACACTGGCCGTCAAGGCAGTCCACAGCATTGTATGATCGATGTTCCGTAGACTTCGGACGATACGACTTTAATCTGGTTCTTTAGAGAAGACTATCACGAACATAAAAAAAATAGCGCTATACGCGTTTTCAAACTTTTTTCTTCCGAGATTGTTAGTATCGGTCACTATGCGGCCGGGTTTTATATCTTGAGATGGCGAAGCTGTATAGTCTTACGATTCAGTGTTTATGCACACAGAGACTGTCTAAAAAGGGAAAGATGACCATCGTAAGATGGCTTAATTACTACATTCCTGCAGGTTCTCTGCGATTAAATCTCATCAGTATACTTTAAGCCATTATCAATAGTATGTTGTAAATAAGTAATTAGACCTTTCTAGGAATTCACCGTGGTCTGACACGGTGAAGCTAAGCGTCTAGCCCATGAAGCAAAAATACGCGCAGCCCAAAAGACAACCAATGATAGTGAACCGTTAATAGATCTCCAAGCATGGTGCTATCTAATGTTTGTTGTGTCTGGCCTATTTGCACTATCACCTCACAGGGATGGACGTTAGTGTGCTATAAGTCTAGTGGGTACTGTGCATAGCGTACGGTCAAATGTGTGCAATTGAAACCCCCATATGGCTAGACATTGTTAAGAGATAGGAGTTCATTGTAGTATTTACTTCTAATATTATCCATTACCTTTGCTCTGAACTAACATGATATTCAGCTCGAGACTGTGAGAAGAAGTTTCTTTATTACATAGCTTCAGTGTTATGCTGATAGTGTGAATAGGGGTATAGACGATCAACGGAGCTCTCGTGTTAAACTAAGAGCAGCCTGTAATCAATGTCATAATTCAAAGGTAAACCAAACGTCCTCTCCTGGCTGATCTAGAGTGAGCATAGACTTACTGGAAGCCTCGCGGCGAAAACAACAAGCAGATCCGATGCCGTGGCGAGCGATTTGGATGTAATCGATGTCAAACCCTTGGATGCGAATGTATCTATGAAGAGTCTAGAGTTGGCAAAGTTCAAGGAAAAAGAGGACGAAGGCGCAAGACACGCTCGGAGACGGAGCAACAGCAACAACGACAACAACAACAACAACAACAACAACAACAACAACAACAACAACAACAACAACAACAACAACAACGGCAACAAGAAGAAGCAACAACAGCTCTAGAAGAACATCAAAATACAAGACAAACTCCAGAGAGCAGAAACAGGGGAGAATCGTCGAGCTTGTCTGAGGCATTAACTCCGCTGGATCACAATGTCCCGTCTTTGATGGAGGAAGAACAACCGTTGAAAAGGCTGCAAGGTGATAATACATCGACGCATTGGACAGAACCAATGGACACAACATTCCCAACCGACTTATTGGCTACCGTTGGGCCAGAGGATTGTTCGTTTTTTGCGGATATTGAAGAGTTCGCGGGAAGAGATGCTTTCTACACTGCCTCCCAACATCAATCACCGCGAGCCGTTCTAGACCAGCCTACGCTCAATGGCTTCCTAGCCTTATTGTCGGCGGAAATTCCAGATACATACGCTCACCTGGATCCCATCTCCGGAAGAGCCGTAGAAGGCGCGCAGCAACAGAGCAACTCAACGCAGCTTCATACGTGCTATGACAAATCTAGCATTAGTACTATTTGTTGTAGATAAGCTACTCAGCTATTCTACGACAGAATCCGGATGCGCAGTCCACACCCGGACTCTGCGATCAATCAAGTCTATAGTCGATCTATCAAGACTATAATCGATCAATAGACATCTATCTATGACGCTATAGATTACGCAAGCTACTACTAGATAGACTCTTCTAGAATCTAATCTAGCTAATATATATAGTAGTAGGATAGCAAGTAGATAGAAGACAGAGCACTTCACACAAGATCAACTCACACTACCAACGATCAATCAATTAGTGTTTCTTCCCTAGCACATATCTTCTCTCTCTACAATCTCTCGATCAAGCTGGCTCTGAGTCTACTACGGACAAGTAGAAGGCAGAGACCTCTACCTCTGAGTCGATAGTAGAACAAGCAGCACCCTACACTTTGACACTATTTCCCTACTGCCTCCCGAGACAGCCAATCAATGGCTGTACGAGTGCGTCCGCATGGCAGATGAACTTGAACGATACATCTGCATCCGGTTGTCGGCGGTAGACAAGGTGATGAGAATTAATAGGCAGACAATAAACAAGATAAACAACATGCTACACTTTGAGGAACTTACTCCTAGCGTCAGTCTACTGGGATTGGTCTGCCTAGCCCTGAGTCACGTCGTCACACTATACGAATTGGCCGCCGAAGCGCTGGAGAGCAAGGGCAACCTACCGCGCAACACTACTTCTTTCTCATCTTTTGGCAATTTCAACAGCCGGCCAACAATTCGATTTGGGAACTTTTGCCTTGATGTCGAAGGGCATCAGGCTGTTCAAGAGCAAATCTTTCTAAAAGAGCTACAGCGCTGTTCTCGCGCTGCCGTGAAACTGTCCAATAGACTGGGATTCGGCTTTGGCGACGGCGGCCGGCTTAAAAAGGGATATAATTTATGGCAGTCGGAAATTGTCACCCGCGTGGAAAAAGTACAGTCTGATATTAGGAAAAATGACGATACAGTCGGAGGGTGGTGAGCCTAATACTGCATCACATTACTGCTATGCAGCCATACTAATCCACTGACATCTTGGTGCTTGCGCGTTGACATTGAGTTAGCAACATCATGCATCTGAGATATCATTGTGTAGTGCGTAGAACTCTTCACTGGAGTCAAAAGCGTTCAGTTTTGCAGTGATCTCTTGTTGTCAGATTGTTATGTGTTATCAAGGACGGTGAATTGATTGTGTAAAAATGAATTGTATTGATTCTGCTCTGTTGTGATTGTTCTCTGCCATTACTTATGTGCAGTGTCTTGCTATTGCCTCGGTAGGTGCTTGTTTCATGTAAGTATCAACGTACGTCGGCTGTAATTCATGCCGATATATCTTGGCATAGCATAAGCTGGGTTGCGCGGCTTAGGTTGCTGTTATCTGACACTTGTATAGCCATGTCTGTAGCCATCGCGACGTTGAGTTATGGGAGGATGCGGAGTTGGGACCAAATTGCGACGGCGTGCATTCTGTGACGACGTGCATTGAGTACGTACACGGAGTCGATATCCGTGCCAAGGCTTAGCTTGTTCAGCTAAATCAGCTGCGCTGACACTCGCCGCAGGCGAGTGCCGACGCTCCTAACGATATTACCGTCCCAACGATATTTTTTCGTACAACCCAGATATATTATTAAATAACTACTCAACCATGCCAGTTATCATACTGATTTTCATACGCCAGTAATCCAGCACTACGCATTGACGCCCATACACGCTGTATTTGTTCGTGTATTGGTTTGTAAGCTTGGAAATGCCGTTTCTTTTTCATGATTGGCATGCCCTTCATCTTTGAATATTCAAACGTAAGCTGGCTCAACTCAGCTGCAAGCTTACTTTGAACCATCTTTCGTGCCGAATGGGAGTAAATAACTCCCATTGAAGATTTGAGAATCGTACGGGTGCGTTGTTGCCGTGATCGCCGTGATTGTGCGATTGAAGTCATGGTGCGCAATTCACCAATCGCTTGGTCTCCAGCAACAGATATATTATACGCTCCAAACAGC
This sequence comes from Bipolaris cookei, assembly GCA_002286855.1. NCBI lineage: Eukaryota > Fungi > Ascomycota > Dothideomycetes > Pleosporales > Pleosporaceae > Bipolaris > Bipolaris cookei. The sequence continues at coordinate 7,112 of NRSV01000193.1, forward strand.
GTACGCTTTACGTTCTCGCTAAGCTCTTCATTCTCTAGACAATAGTCAATATTGCGCTTGAGCGTCCGGACTGTCAGAGGTGTATTCAGCTCTGGTGGTGGTGGTGTTCCATCCACAGTAGTGTTATCACTACTATCACTACTACTGCCAGTATCTTGGCAGTCAGCATCCCAATCAGCAAAATCTCTCTGTATATTACTCTTGACGCGCTTAATATCCAATGGATATAATCCTGAGTCCCTCCAGCCTTTTTGTATCGTACGGGGCTTGAATGTATAGGCGCGGATTGACTCGATAGCAGCCAAGAACTCAACCTTGTTGAAAGCTGTACAGCCTGTTCGGGTTGCATGATCAACAGCCTGCGCGTGCCAGTACTTAAACGGCTGGAAACAGCCTACATCAAGTGGCTGGAGAAAGTGAGACGTATGGGGAGGTAGGCGATAGGCAATAATCTTGTGATCCTCAAGGACTTCTAGAAACTCTTGGGTGCAGTGTGAATCAAATCCGTCGAACAAAAGCAGCCGATATACCCCTTGAATATGCTTCTGGCTCTGTTGTACGAAGTGCTTTACCCACTCATAACTCAATTGATCGTTTGTATAGCCACTATCGCTATGCGCGATTAGATAGTTATCGGGTAAATCAGTGAAGTAGCGCTCAAGGAGCGCGTCGCCTTCAATGATAATCATTGGTGGGATAGAGTAGCCTGCAGCGTTGACGCACTCAGTTACAGTCAATGATGTACGATCATCAGGCGTTGGTAAATAGACACGGCGGCGAGGCTCAAAAGTAATAACCCACTGGTCTTTTCCGATCCCAATGCGAAAGCCAGTCTCGTCGAAGTTCCAGATATCTGATGGTGAAATGCCATGCGTCTGAATCAGGCTTATGAAGGTGTCAAACCACTTTATAATAGAGTCTGAGTCATGCGCAAGTGCGCGATTGAGATTAAGAGATCTCTGTCGCCGTACGTGAAGCTTGGGTTGTCGTTTAAGCCATTGTTTTGCCCATCGCGAGCTTGCAGTTGGTGGAGGACCAGGACCATCATGAGCTTGTTGAAGAAGATAATTGGCACACGATACAATCATAGGCAGTCGTACACAAACGCCAAGTTCATCAAGGCGTGCGATATAATCGTATAGCGCTTGGTCTTGCGCCTTAGCAAGCTTATACGTATCAGAGGGACGCTCAGAGCGTGTTGGGCGGCCTTTTGATCGGGCGAGTAATCGCTGGTATGAAATACCGTATTCACGCGCAAGCTGCTTAAAATTGGGCTTTGCAATATCTTTGATAGACTCTAAGATCTCTTCAATACGATCATTAACTGAGATTTGTAATTGGGCCATTGTGGGGGATACAAGAATAGATTTAAGTGATAGAGTTGCAAAAAAATATCGTTGGGACGGTAATATCGTTGGGAGCGTCGGCACTCGCCTGCGGCGAGTGTCAGCGCAGCTGATTTAGCTGAATAAGCTAAGCCTTGGCACGGATAGCACAAGTATTATTAGTGTCTCGTCCCCAAGTAAGCTCGAGGATCTTTGGCCATCATCGGTCCGGATAGCGTTCGGGCTGTTCTCCCGACTAGTGCCCCTATATATGTTCCACGGCTTCTAACCTCTGCATTCTACAGAGGTGGCTCTCAAAAGTCCTTGCTGACATGGGTCATATGTATTACTAGCGAAGTACTACCGAAGCTGGATCGGATCTATCCCGCCGCCCCTCCCTGTACTCATTACCGCCTTCAAGTAGAATTATTTCTTGAATATGAAATGGAATACGCTCTATCCAAGTCTGGATTTGGTGTTGAGGCAACTCCTGTCATCAGTGTAGCCATACCCTTGCCCCCTCTACTCTGTTTTTTGGTGCCCCTTTGTTCGTTGTTTTCCTTCTAAGCCAATAATCAGTACTAAGTCGTACCCAATGCTTCGTCCGATTAATTTACCCTCAATCTTGACGCAAAAGCAAGTTCTAGCGAAACAAACATCATTGAAACTGTTGAATGGACTCTATTGGCTAGCCAGCGCTTGGTGTTAGCAAGATGTCTAAGTCAATACAGCTAGTTGCACGGTGTACACAGCGTGCGGGTAAATGGGGGTGGCAAGTAACTATGGTTCATTGCTCTCTCTGTTCTACGTTCAAAGGAAAAAGGGTTAATGTACTCCTGGGTCCGTGCACAGGTACCCGTGGGGAACCGGAGTCACGCGATCACTCCCTCAGTGCCTGATTTAGGTTCGGACAGAAACTGTGTGCTGTGAGGTTGATCAAGTCACCTGTGACTTAAGCCGGCCCTCTCCTATCGTCTAAGAGCAGCACCCACTTCTGTTTCCGCATGTGTCACGAGATGCTAGGAGCACAAATCCAAAAGCTTTGGGAAGCGTTGGTGAATTGCTACGTACACTATCTGTGAAGACTCAAGACGTTGCGTAAGGAATCAGAACAGAAATTCGTCAACAGAATAAATATATCATGGGTGGCTAGCGTACGTGTAGTACCTCGGTAGCACTCAGCCAATCAGCAGCAGAATCCAGGTGTTATGGCAACCCGGTGGTTACCGTGACAGCATGTTAGTTTAGATGTTTTATTTAATCCTATATCTCCATTTTCTGCAAGGGAAAGATTTTGGTAGCTTCTTTTCCCTGAAGATATTCAGATACTATCAGAGAACCATGTATACGCAGCCTACCCTATCGTTGGTGAGATGTCTATGATAAACATTGGAATGCTGACTCAGGGCTAGCGACAATTTTTGAGATTTTTCATCAGTTCTGCATAAATCATTGTGTCGGTGTTTGCATGATCAATTCTAGCAATCTCTACTAACGACTGTCTATTGAGGAGAAGATTTTTTTACAATACCGAGTTGTCTATCGCAGCTAACACTATTCCTGACGCACTTCTGTCCCGTATCTTTGATTGTACTATTGCCCAAGATTTCATTAAATGCAAGGTAGGTGGAGATACTGAGTCCTACGGCTTTTGAACTACCCTAGACAGTGTTTCCATGAATAATAGACAAAAACAAGATTGGAACCTTACGGATTTCTCACATATGTGCAAGTTGGGGTGGTGAACAAGATAAATCTCATTTTGGTGAAACTATTGGGCATCTGTGCGTACGAGAAATATTCGGGAACATACAATTAACGCCTTGTAGACGAGCTATATCATTTAATATGGCTTCCCTCTGTATCGAATGTTAACGACACCCCTGTTAGAAAGGCAAGCACTGATAAGTCTGATAATCTTTGCAAGGACATCCCGTGTCGAGTATGTTGTAGATAAGCTACTCAGCTATTCTACGACAGAATCCGGATGCGCAGTCCACACCCGGACTCTGCGATCAATCAAGTCTATAGTCGATCTATCAAGACTATAATCGATCAATAGACATCTATCTATGACGCTATAGATTACGCAAGCTACTACTAGATAGACTCTTCTAGAATCTAATCTAGCTAATATATATAGTAGTAGGATAGCAAGTAGATAGAAGACAGAGCACTTCACACAAGATCAACTCACACTACCAACGATCAATCAATTAGTGTTTCTTCCCTAGCACATATCTTCTCTCTCTACAATCTCTCGATCAAGCTGGCTCTGAGTCTACTACGGACAAGTAGAAGGCAGAGACCTCTACCTCTGAGTCGATAGTAGAACAAGCAGCACCCTACACTTTGACAACCAGCACAGCCTTCCGCGTCCTCCACCCCCTCCTCAACTAAGTCCAACGATTAATTTTTCAGCATGATACACATCCCCCAGTAATAACTAGAGCCATAGCAGCCCCCAACATCCCTGCTGCTAAATAGAAAAAGGGTCCTCCAGGGTGAGCGGCAAGCCAGGACCCTAGCACCACCGGAGACAGCATTGCGCCGACCATTTCCATCATTGTTAACGTCGCCATAGATTGAGCCGGGTTGGGCACTGCCTTTGCAGTGTGGCTCTTGACGAAAGAAGACACAGTGAGGCCAACCGAGGAGACGGCAATGAGAATATAGACATGCCAGCCTTGAGTCGCACTGCTAAATGCAGTCAAGGTGACGAGTTGAACAGCCATTGATGCTGCGCCTAGTATAAGGTCGTGATGTTGGTTCTGTCTCTTCCCCTCCGACACAGAAGCAGCGATTGACATGGTCAGGCAACCCAAGTTGCCCGACCAGGCCCAGCCCAGCCCAAGTGCCCCATGGGCGCCCATGGGGCATTTGGGCACGGCCAAGCTTTTGACATTAGTATTACTAATCTATGTATAAATGGTTGGTCTTGCTACTAGTATAAAACGCTTGTTCTGAAGTGCAATATCAACTCACTTATATAATGAGGGATAAGATCTTCTACTATATTACTACATTTCTACG
>NRSV01000194.1:0-11083 GCA_002286855.1 Bipolaris cookei
CGAACAAATACAAGCCACCACTGTTATCCACTCGCTGTTGCCGTCTTCAAGTACTTGCCTTTTCCCCTTTTGCTCCCAAAGCGTCTTATTGAATATACGCTTTGTTCCCCCAACCCGGCCGAGTTGAAACCCCTCTGAGTTGAAACCCCTTTTCGTCCATATTGAATATATGGAGCGGCTGTATATCGTACTCCTCCATCTTTTCAAGGAGAAGCTTGAAATACAAGTTGTATTTGGCTCCGGAATCAGCTTTAGTCCGTTCCTTGGTCATGCCTTTGGTGTAGCGTGAGATGAGATACTTGGGATGGCGGTGGATAAACCGGGTAACCCAGCTTCTGGAGACCGGTTTGCCAGCCAGCTGGCTGGCAAACCGTTGTATCATTACTCTTGAAGGAGGCAAACTTCGCTCATGAAGCGTTTTGATATATTGTACAAGCTCAGCTTCGTGTTCTGGGTGGAGTACTTGGTGCGCAGCGTTGAAAGCCCTTGGTGCCTTCGAGCCAGCGTGCTACGCTCAACACCGTACTTGGCAGCAACTTTGCCGTACGAGAAATCATCTCCTGGTTCGCGCGATTCGATTTCTTCAATCGCTTTTTGAATCGGATCCATATCGGTGGAGTTGTGTGGTGTTGAAGTTTTGTTGTTGTTGGGGTGAGGTGGGGCGTTGCGCGAACCCGGGCGTTACGCGAACCTCTACTGTAGCTCCACCAGTCAGCCCATCGTTGTCAGTATACAGCCATCTGCTCCATTCCTATCTCTATCGCCTCACCCCCCCATCTGTTAAAGTCCTGCTTGAAGCGCCGCAGACCACTACTTTCGAATCACAATTCCGCATTTCTCATCCTGAAGCTGAGATTGTCGCGCCTGCCGAGGGCAGCGAGGAGGCGACTGTAGCCTCATCCAACGTGGCAGATGAGGCTGCTGAGCGCCTTGATCAGAACTTCGAGGACAACTACGACAGCACCGATTGGCTGCGCCTTCCACGCTGCACGAAGCCGCTCATAACGTCGCGGCGTAAGCCTTCTTGGATCTATCAACATGGCTATCGCGTTGTTCTCCTCGCAGACCCAGAGTAAGTGTTCTGAGTCTGCCGATACTGTCACATCCACAAGTATATTGACGCTGGCCGTGGTGGTATTTTCCCAGCGGCTGCGACAACACAAGCTGCGCGCCACCTCTGCGAGCTTCGACCTGGCCATAGCCATCAGCTGCCTAGTAAGCCTCCCAGCGTCGTTAATGAAGGCTTTATTCGCAGCCTACTCAAAAGTAAAGTACCAGTGCCTTAAGAGGTCGCCAGCGAGCTTGGTAACTTCAATATTCAGCGCTTTAGGCTTGCCACGGTAGGATGGCTCGTCGACAACAACCACCCACTCTCTGAGTTTGAGAAGCCAGTGTTTCGAGACATTGTAGCTATGGCCAACTAGAGGCAGAAGCGGTGCTTTAGCAGAGTCACAAAAGTGTGCGCCAGTACGTTCTGCGCCTATACAATCAGCTACAGTCGCGTGTTATCTATGAGCTGTCTAAAGCTCTTAGCAGAATACATGTAAGCTTCGATGGATGGACGACAAAAGGCGGTAAACGTGACTATCTAGGTATTGTTGCCCACTACGTCAACCGCGACGGCAACCTCGTCGACCTGCTTATTGCACTGCCCCAGCTGATGGGTGCTCACTCTGGTGAGAACATCGCTGAGATTGTTTACAGTACACTGCAGAAGTTTGGCGTCGGCCCGCGTACAATAGGCTACTTTGTAATTGACAACGCCTCTAGCAATGACACTACAATTGTATCGCTTGCGCAGAAGATGAGCTTCAACGCCACCTATTGTCGCCTCCGCTGCGGCTCCCACATTCTTAACCTTATTAGCCAAACACTGCTTTGGGGCAAAGACAGCGACGCGTACGACAATCATGTTAGCGAGGTAGTTACAGTAGATAAGGAGCACAAGTTGATTAGTGAGTGGCGGAGTGACGGCCCATTAGGTGTGCTTTTAGCGATAATCAACTATATTAAAACACCACAGCAGTACGAGCTTTTCACAAATTTTCAGCAGCTCGTGCACTACGGGCTACCTATTGACGCTACTGAGGACGATCGCAAAATACTCGAGCCTGTCAAACCTGTTGTTATCCACTGGAACTCCTTCTACTCATACTTTGAGCGCACTGCCAAACTGTAGTCTGCTGTCAACGCCTACGCCAATTACCACATAAATGATACTAGGCAGAAGGACGACCGCGCTCTCCACTTAGGTAATAAGCTACCCTTTGTGCCGCCGTGGATGAGGTCAGATAGGCTCACGGCTGCTGACTGGGCAGTAATTACTGAGTATATTAACGTCCTGGGGCCGCTTAAAACGGCTACAAAGCGGCTTGAGGAACATGGCAAGAGTGGTAGCTTTGGCTCTATTGCTAAAGTCATTCCAGTCTTCGAATTACTATTTAGTAAGTTCAAAGAGAAACTCCAGAACTACGACGCTGTTGATCACTATCAACACAACGAGGCACCCGAAGACCACCTTGCGATCAACCTCCGCGCTGCCCTCGTTAAGGCGCGCAGCTATTACAGCAAGCTCGATCACTCCCCAGCGTACTACGCTGCAACAATACTCCGCCCTCGCTACAAGTCTTTCTGCGACTCTGTGTGGGCAGAGAAGCCGGAGTGGCTCTCGCTCAACAACCGTAATTTTTACGCTTTATGGGCAGAATACAATACCACACTAAAGCCCCAAGCACGCCTACAGAAGCTCTCTAACGGCCTCGACAACGCAATTGACAGCCTCTGCAACCTTATGAGAGTACCCACTAATGTAGATGAGGATGAATACACAAGGTGGAAGCGCTACGAGCCAGTGGCAGAGAAGGACTCATCTAACGCACTTAATCCAACACAATATTGGATAGGGCTTCGTGAGCAATATCCCAACCTTAGTAGGCTTGCACTTGACGTACTCTTTATCCCAGCTTCAAGCTATGAGTGTGAGCGCATGTTTAGTGAGCTAGGTGATCTTCTTGGGTCTCGTCGGTGTGGTATTGATCCGCAACTTCTGGCAGCAATACAATATGTGAGAAGGTGGAAAAGCGCTGGCTTTAGCGATGACCAGGTTGCTGAATATTCGAATATTACTGATGGAGATAGAGTTCTTATACAGCATTAGTACATGGGACAACGAGCTCAATACTATGTAAACCTTTTGCATAGCCATACACACCAATCAAGCGAGCTTCAGGCAAGTAAGCAGCTACTCCACTTTTGACCAAGCAAGCAAGCGCAAGCCAAGCGGGCTCCTCTAAATTAGCAAGCAAGCGAACATATAAGCCTCGCGCTTGCTTGCTTGCTTGTTCCCAAGTATGCAAGCTAGGACCAGACCATTCACACACGCTGACCAACATGGCCAACCTGGCTTCGACATACAGCGATCAAGGCCGCTTGGACGACGCTGAGGCGCTGTGTCACGGTAACCACCGGGTTGCCGTAACAACTGGATTTTGCTGCTGATTGGCTGTGCTACCGAGGTACTACACGTACGCTAGCCACCCATGATATATTCTATTGACGAATTTCTGTTCTGATTCCTTACGCAACGTTTTGAGTCCCCACAGATAGTGTACGTAGCAATTCACCAACGCTTCCCAAAGCTTTTGGATTTGTGCTCCTAGCATCTGGTGACATTACGTTGCGTCATCAACTATGACTACCGAAGAATTGAACAACACGCTGCAGTTACTATTACAGCAAGTCGTCGGATTGACTGACACCCTTGCGAAACAAGAAGCACGACATCATGAAGAAATAGTAGCCTTGCGTAGAGACTTTCGAAAGAGTCTCGACGCGATTACCCAGTCAGCACAACCTGCACCAACAGTAACCTCCCCGGACGCCGAAAAGAAACAAGCGCCAGACGCTACCCTAGGATCTGAAATTAGCTCTTCTCCAACTACCAAGACCACCTCTACGACTTCAACATCTCTCCCGGAGAAGAACTTGAGGTCTGAACGACTGCCTGACCCTCCCGCCTTTAGCGGCAAGAAGAAGGACTTACCGCTTTTCTTGACTAAGCTCCGCTATAAACTAAAGGGGAATGCCGACCGCTTCCCTACTGAGGAATCACGACTCATCTACGCTCACTCTCGGCTTGAACATGACCCAGCTACCCTTATCGACCCGCTCATGGGCAAGGACATTGTAACTGTAGACCGTCTAATACAGTTCCTCGAAGCAACCTACGGAGACCCAAACCGAGAACTTACTGCCTGGAGCCGACTTGATAACCTGAAGCAAGGAAAAAGGACCTTTCTCTCGCATTTCGCTGAATTCAGACGTCTTGTAGCCGACATTAACCTGAACGAAGGAGCCCAAATAAACCAGCTACGCCGCTCTCTCTCTGACGAACTACGCCGTGCTATGGTCGACGTACCGATTCCGCAATCCCTGAACGACTACGCGAACTTGATCTCCCTTTACGATAATGACCTTCGATATCTTCNCGCTCAAAGCATGAATAGAAGGAGTTCCAGCGGGTAACAACAGGTTTAACAGGCTCGAGTATTTTGCGATCGTCTTCGGTAGCGTCAATAGGAAGCTCGTACTGCTGTGGTGTTTTAATATAGTTGATTATCGCTAAAAGCACGCCTAATGGGCCGTCACTCCGCCACTCACTCATCAGCTTGTGCTCCGTATCTACTGCGACTACCTCGCTAACATGATTGTCGTACGCGTCGCTGTCTTTGCCCCAAAGTAGTGTTTGGCCAATAAGGTTAAGAGTGTGGGGGCCGCAGCGGAGACGACGGTAGGTGGCGTTGAAGCTCATCTTCTGNGCCAAACTTCTGCAGTGTACTGTAAACAATCTCAGCCATGTTCTCACCAGAGTGAGCGCCCATCAGCTGGGGCAGTGCAATAGGCAGGTCGACCAGGTTGCCGTCGCGGTTGACGTAGTGGGCGACAATACCTAGATAGCCACGTTTACCGCCTTTTGTCGTCCATCCGTCGAAGCTTACGTGGATTCTGCTAAGAGCTCTAGACAGCTCATAGATAACACGCGGCTGTAGATGATTGTATAGGCGCAGAACGTACTGGCGCACACTTTTGTGACTCTGCCAGAGCGCCGCTTCTGCCTCTGGGTTGGCCATGGCTATCATGTCTCGAAACGCTGGCTTCTCAAATTCAGAGAGTGGGTGGTTGTTGTCGACGAGCCATCCTACCGCGGCAAGCCTAAAGCGCTGAATATTGAAGTTACCAAGCTCGTTGGCGACCTCTTGAGGCACTGGTACTTTACTCTTGAATAGGCTGCGGATAGAGCCTTCATTAACGACGCTGCGAGGCTTACTAGGCAGCTGATGGCTATGGCCAGGTCGAAGCTCGCAGAGGTGGCGCGCAGCTTGTGTTGTCGCAGCCGCTGGGAAAACACCACGACGGCCAGCGTCAATATACTCGTGGATGTGACAGTATCGGCAGACCCAGAACACTTGCTCTGGGTCTGTGAGGAGAACAACGCGATAGCCATGTTGATAGATCCAAGAAAGCTTACGCCGCGACGTTATGAGCGGCTTCGTAAAGCGTGGAAGGCGCAGCCAGTCGATGCTGTCGTAGTTGTCCTCGAAGTTCTGATCAAGGCGCTCAGCAGCCTCATCTGCCACGCTGGATGAGGCTACAGTCGCCTCCTCGCTGCCCTCGGCAGGCGCGACAATCTCAGCTTCAGGACGAGAGTCACGGAGTTGTGACTCGAAGGTAGTGGCCTGCGGCGCTTCGAGCAGGACTTCAACAGATGGGGGGTGAGGCGATAGAGATAGGAATGGAGCGGATGGCTGTATATTGACAACGATGGGCTGACTGGTGGAGCTAGAAGGAGCTGCGACTCGAGCGCGCTTTCTCGGCGCGATATAGGTGGAAGAGACGCGCTTTCTAGGTGGCATAATGATAAGTAAACTAGCTTAGAGGCTGCAGTACGACGAAAACACGTACTAAGTATAGTATAGATAGCTAAGATAGCTAAGATGGGTACAAAGTTTGCATTTGATATACCTAGGGGTTTATGTTTACTTTTTAAAAAGCAATAACTACTAAAGAAACCATCGTGAGATTAATTTACTTTAACACTAGTAGTTAACCTCATCTACAACCAAGCGCGATTCAAGCAACCAAGCAAGCATAGAGAAGGCTGCTTGCTTGCTTGCAAACTTAAAGAGAGGCGCTTGGCTTGCTTGGATAACCAAGCAATCAAGCGTAACAAGCAAGCAAGCAAGCACGCTTGCTTACTCCCAAGTATGGACGCAGCTCTACTTCTCGTAGATCAAATCCAGCACCAAAAGCAAAAAGGCTATACTACATCAACAGTCTTTCTAGATGTAAAAAGAGCATTCGACCACGTTCCACACAACCAGTTCCTAAGTACGCTAAAAAGACTAGGCCTACCTATCAGCCTAATCACTTGGGCTAAAACCTTTCTTTCGAATAGATCTCTAAGGCTCGCCTTCGACAGCCAAATAGAAGAGTTTAGCGAGATTAACGCGGGCATCCCACAGGGTAGCCCAGTCTCTCCAATCTCCTTTCTTACCTACATCAGAGATCTGTTCCACGAAATAGATGGATTTCAGCTCTCCTACATCGACGATATTTCCATCACAACCTCTTCAACGTCTATTAAGAAAAACGTTAAGATACTCCAACAAGAGGTAAAGAAACTAGTTACGAAAGGAAAAGAACTAGCAATTGAATTCGATACAGCGAAGACAGAGCTGATCCATTTTACAAAAAACAAAAAAAGAAAAGAAACACCTCTAGAGCTCCCTAGTAAGGACAAAATCGACCACAAAGATACGATTAAGTGGCTAGGGGTACACCTCGACAACAAGCTATCCTTCCGGGGACACGTAGCTATCCGAGCTAGCCAAGCAAAAACAGCTTTCAATAGACTAGGGAGACCAGCTAATATCGACCGCGGGCTATCTCCCTTCGCTATTAGACAACTATATCTAGCATGCGTTACTAGCATTGCAGATTATGGGTCGCCAATCTACTGGCGAAACCAGAGCTATATAGAAGATCAGCTTCAGCCACTACATAACGCGGCATGCAGAAAGGTACTAGGAGTGTTCAAAACAGCTCCAGCTACCCCAACAAGTATCGAAGCTAGCTTGCCGTCACCAGCCATACGGCTAAGCCAAACGAATCGGAAATACGCTCTGTGTTGAATGGACTCTATTGGCTAGCCAGCGCTTGGTGTTAGCAAGATGTCTAAGTCAATACAGCTAGTTGCACGGTGTACACAGCGTGCGGGTAGGTGGGGGTGGCAAGTAACTATGGTTCATTGCTCTCTCTGTTCTACGTTCAAAGGAAAAAGGGTTGATGTACTCCTGGGTCCGTGCACAAGTATCCGTGGGGAACCGGAGTCACGCGATCACTCCCTCAGTGCCTGATTTAGGTTCGGACACTCTGCGAGCTATACAACTAGCTTCAACCCATCCAATTACAAAAGCTATTGCAAGGCTACAAAAAACAACCCTTCAGCTATCAAAAAAGCCATACAAGACTAGACAGCTACGGGCTATCACGAGCTCCATCCCATCTACCCAAGAGATAGAAGAAATCATCCCATACAAGTTCAGACCATGGAATTCTCTCAACTACAATATCTCTATATCAAAGAAATCGAAAGAAGAAGAGGCAGCCGCGCACAAAGATTATATCCAAACAATAGAGGACAACTCTATAGTAATCTACTCAGACGCCTCGAAAACTAAAGACGGAGATGGGATAGGAGTGGGCTTAGCAGTCTATAACCCAAACCAAGACGAAAATCTACGCAAGAAAAGAGAATATAGGCGACAACCAACTCGTCTATAATGGAGAGCTTGAAGGAATTGCAATGGCCTTCGAGTACGCTGCTAAAACTGCCACTAAAGACCAAAACATCCACATTTACGCTGACAACCAGGCCGCAATCTACAGGCTCCAAAGCCTATCAGATAAGCCCGGCCAGCAGTGGGTGATTCGGTGCCAAAAAGCAGCAAAAGCTATCCGTAACAAAAGCAAAGATCTTCTTGAAATGGGCGCCAGGCCACACAGACATAGAGGGGAACGAAAAAGCTGACTCCTTAGCCAAGGAAGCTACAAAACAAACACCAAAAAATCACAAACAAGTCTAGCCTTTCTAGGTACTAAGACCAAACTCCTTCAACGAGCTAGCCAAGCAGAAGAGTGGAGAAAGTATAGGGGAAAAGCAAGAGAAAAGAAGACCAGCTACGGAGCTATCTTCGATCTAAAGCTCCAAAACCAACTAGCAATCCCAAGAGGCACGAAAAGAGAGATTTCAAGCTCTTTCTACTCCCTTAAGATAGGACACGGATACTTTAACTCCTACCTAAAGAGAGTAAATAGAAGAGAAACAGACCTCTGCCAATGTGGGAGACCACAAACAGCAGAGCATCTACTCCTATACTGCGGCTTCTACAGCGCAGAAAGAAACCAGCTCAAAAAGACGCTAGACCAGAAAATACTCAAACGCCCACTTCTACTCCATACCACGAGCGGCATAGAAGCTACTTTAGCTTTTATTACTAGCAAGAAGATAGGAACAAGAAAGTGGCATCTAGGCCAGGACGGCTAGACGAAAAGAAAAACAAGAAAAATAATAACAAGAAGAAAAACAACTTTGCTTTTATTAGTACCATTTTCTTTCCCCTAAGAGAGCTCACTGGAAGGCAGCCTAGCTGCCCTACATCTCTCCCTGTTACCAAACTGCTCTTTAGCACCAGGTATCTAGAAGGCTAGCAATAGCTTAGCTAGATAAAGGCCGAAGCACCATAGTCACGCAATACAGCACAACGTACCAAATTGTAACTAGTTAGATAGAACGGCCTTTGGCCAAAGTCCTACATAGCCAGCGGCTGATACAGGACTATAGTGGAATAGTAATAATAATAATAGTGTTTGTGGGGTGCTGCGCGCGCAGGCACGGTACCAATCGCAGTGTTTAATAAAGGAGCAGTCTTTGTTCCTAATATTAGACACGGATAGACGCGTATGTACAAGAATAGTTGAAAAATGCTAGATAAGCGCGAGAATCAGAATACATGGCCTGCTTCCGCGATTTACCTGATGCTGGGCAGTTGGTAGTAACGTGAGCGGCAAGCGAAGCGGCCACCTTTGCCAAGACTATACCTTCTTCCACCTTAAACAACAATGTCTCAACAAAACAATATAGAATCGCTCTCTCGTGAGGATAGGGTTATCCTAGCTATTCAAGCAATGAAATTCGACGCGACTCTAAGTGAGCGATGCGCTGCTATAACCTACAATGTTCATCGAGCAACCCTCCAAGACCGACGCGCTGGAATAGCTTCACGACGCGATGTTCACCCCAATTCAGCGAAGCTGACCAGATACGAAGAGGATGTGATTGTCCAGCAAATAAAGAAATTAAATGCACGAGGATTTGCCCCGGCACTGGCTTATTTACGTGAAATGGCTAATCAACTGCTGGCTGCACGTAGCGGTGGCCAAGTTGGCGAAAAATGGGCCAGGAATTTCGTCGGTCGAAAACCTGGCATCAAATCTCAAATCACTAGGTAGCGCGATCACCAGAGAATCCTATGCAGCGATCTGGATGTTATTAGTCCTTGGTTCGACCTTGTACGCAATGTCAAAGCCAAGTATGGTATCCTAAACGAAGACACCTACAACTTTGACGAGACTGGCTTCCAGATGGGCATTGGAGGGATAGTAAAAGTGGTGACTGCTTCTGAGAGACGTCTTAAGCCAATTGGGGCCCAGCCTGGCGACCGTGAGTGGGCAACGTTAATTGCTGCGATCAACGCTACAGGGTGGGTTATCGCACCCTTCATCATATTCAAGTCAAAGCACCACAACCAAGCCTGGTACTACAACCCTAAGGATTAGAGAATTGGTGTTAGTGGCAATGACTAAACGACGAATGAGCTTGGACTTGAGTGGTTGCGTCATTTCATACAGCATACAGAGGCCCGGACAATGGGTAGTCACCGGCTGCTCATTCTTGATGGCCATGAGAGCCACAAGTCGCTCGCCTTCCAGAATCTATGCGAGGAAAACAAGACAATCACTCTATGCATGCCTCCACACGCTTTGCATATCCTACAGCCGCTTGATGTGGGTTGTTTTGCCCCGTTGAAACGGGCATACAAAGAGGAAATCAGAGGCTTGGCAGGCTGCCACATTAACCACATCGACAAAAAGGCCTTCCTAGACGCTTATAAAAAGGTTCATGAGGGCGCCTTCTCAGCTGGCAATATCAGATCAAGTTTCAGAGTGACTGGCTTGGTTCCACATAACCCAGAGGTGGTGCTATCGAAGCTTGAAGTAAAGCCTCGTACGCCGACACCACCTGCACCAGGACCTACCCCCTGGCAACCCAAAACACCAAGCAACGCCTGGGAGATAGAGACTCAAACCACACTAATTATCAAGAGGATAAGGGATCACAAGAGCTCATCGCCAGATTCTATTATTGAGATGGTGTTGCAGATGAAAAAGGGATCAACTTTAAAAATGCACTCGCATGCGTTGCTTGAGGCTAGAATAGCTAATCTTGAGGAGGCAAACCAGGCAGCATCTGAACGTAAGAAGCGCAAGAAAAAGCGAATCCAGGAGGGAGGGACCCTATCGCAAGCAGAGGCAGAGGACATAGTTGCTCAGAGAGACGTTGAGATTCAGTTTGAGGCTGAAAGGCATGAGGAGAGGGTGCGGGCAGGTAGTCACAATAAGGGTATTCGACGCTGCAATTCTCGCAGCGAGATAGGGCACAACAAGCGCACTTGTAAAAAAGACACGATAGAAGTAGACGATTAATCTAAGCTACTTCTTAATGCAATACTATGTTGTGGCGTTGAGTTATTAACGTGCAAAGATAAAATACTTAATTAGGTGGCCGCTTCGCTTACCACTCACGTTAAATCATTTATTGTCGCACGCGTAGGTGCGGTGAGAAAATGGAGGTTTTTGTTTGTTGCACGCGTACGTGCGGTGAATTGATGAGTGTATTGTGTGTCTTGTATGTATGATCTTCTTCTTTTTCTTTGATGTTGTGCTCTCTACAACTGTCTTTTGT
>NRSV01000195.1:0-10794 GCA_002286855.1 Bipolaris cookei
CCCTTTTTCTAAAAAAAAGATGGTATATTAGAGGCGAATTTTTAGAGTTTTAAAAGTTACAATGAGAGGAACGTGTTTTTAGATCAACACTCCTGTATATAGAGGCGAATTTTTAGAGTTTTAAAAGCTTACCAATGAGAGGAACGTGTTTTTAGATCAACACTCCTCTCACACTCAGACGGGGCGATTGCCCTTTTTCTAAAAAAAAGATGGTATATTAGAGGCGAATTTTTAGAGTTTTAAAAGCTTACAATGAGAGGAACGTGTTTTTAGATCAACACTCCTCTCACACTCAGACGGGGCGATTGCCCCTTTTTCTAAAAAAAAGAAGGTATATTTGATTGTAAAATTTATATTATTTTAATGATTCAAATATATTATAATAGTATTTATTGGTTAGTGAAGTAAGCGGTTAAGGGCGTTATTTTATTTTCCTTTTTGTTTTACTCTTAAATATTTAATCATGATGAATTACACTAAAAATTTTATCTATAATGGAAAGAAAAGGTTTGTAGAAAATATAGTTACAATACAGAAGAAAGTTATTTTACTTGGGGTTCGAGTTTATTCTAATTTAGGTGAGAAGTTTATAAAGAGGGGTAGGAATAATCTTGTCAATATTTTATCACATAATAATTGATCGAATTCTTATTCAACTATGAGAATAGGAAAAAATTATAATAATTTTAATTGTAAATGTTTTTACATGGATCAAGAAAATAACCAGAATTTTAAAAGTTATATAACTATCCGTTGTATTACAACACAAATTAAATTATTTTCAACGAGTACTAATATCAATAATGATACTAATACATTAAACAATGTAATTTATGATAAAAAAAGAATACTAGAAATAGTTAATAGTATTAAAAATACATATAATTTCAAATTAGCTTTCACACATAGCTCTTGTCGTGATTCTAATAAAGAAAATGATTGTTATGAAAGATTGGAATTTCTTGGTGATAGTTTAATAGAATATTATACTACACACTTATTATTTAAATGTTATCCTAAATATAGGGAGGGAGATTTAACTAGAATAAGAAGTTCAATTGTAGAGAGAAAAAATCTTTCTAAAATAAGTAAACAAATTGGTTTAGATGAGTTACTAATGTTAGATGTAAATATTGAAAAAAGTACTAAGATATTGGCTGATATATTTGAATCATTTGTTGCAGCCCTATTTTTAGAAAAAGGTGAAGATATTTTACATGAATTCCTTTGCTTAACTATATTTAATAGAATTGAAATAAAAGATTTTTTAACTAATTATAAATTAAATAAGTTTAGTTTACCTTTAGAAATTAATATGAGTAAAGAAAATAATATGAGTAAAGAATATAATATGTTATCTAATTCAATGAGTAAAGGTGTGAAAGAAATAACTTTTAAATTTCCATCTGAGTTAAATGAAGATGTAGAAAAAAATAAACTTGTTAATGAACAAAATGTTTTATTAAAAAGAATATCTAGTGTTAATGATGGAGTTTATAATTTCTTAAATAATATCTTAAAAAATAAATTATCTAGCTTTTGTGATGGGTACAGTTTAGCTAATAAAGAGCTAATAAATATTATCAGATATTTTATGGATGATTTAAATATTAAATATCACCAAAACAAACTAATTAATGATAATATTAATAAAGAATTAACAAGTAATAATAATTATTTAAAAGAGTTAAATAAAAATGCATTAAATATCAATAATAATATTGATCTACTATTAAGTAAATTAAATTATAAATTATCTATTGTTATACTTATATTAACTCTAGTTATGATTATGATAGGTGTTATATTAATTTATATTTTATTAAATTGACAGTCTTAGTTATTTAAACTTATAAAAGAGACGGCCAAAAATTTTTTTTGATAAACGTTAAATGTGTTGGGTTTGGTTACATTATTGGTTAAACAGTGAAGGTGTTATTATGTATTAATAGATATGCTGGTCGTTTAGGTTGTTTCTTAAAATAAAAAACTCATTGTAAAAAAAAAGAAGTGGTTTGGACTTTCACACTATAATGGAACCCTAACAGAGCAGTCTTTTTTTCATTTGATATCTTGTATCTGTGGTACAATAATCGAGTTTTTATTTCATATTTGGAGGTTCGAATCATAGCTTCGAATCATACAATCTCTTATAGTGAAAAAGGTTATACGGTTAAGGGCGTCTTTTCACTTTTCCCTTTGTTTTAACTAAAAAGAAAATAATAAATGAATAAAGAAATGTTAAGAGAAAATAACCAAAATTTTATAGGTCATAGTAACTTTGCAATTGGGACAGCTACTATTTTAATTAGTAGGGGTGATAGAAAATTTTTTTCTAGTAGTGAAAGAAAAGATTATATTGTATTATTACCTAATGTTAAGTACAAGGATTGTTTTATATCTTCTTTAAAAAAGGAGTTGTTATCATTAAAAAATTTAGAATATAAATTGTGTTATTGTTTACAAACTAAACATGGGGATATAAATTTTTGAGATGAAATAGAAAGTCAATTTGCTTGATCAGATAATAACATATATGATGAAGATTTTAAAGATAGAGGTTATCAAGAAGATTGAGATCAATTTATGCGTTATTCAATCATTCATATTGATTTTATTAATATAAATAAAATAGAAGATGTAGATATGTACGTTAAAGGTGTTTATGATAAACTAGTTAGTAAGAAATCTTCTGATGTAAGACATACTATTTTAGAAATAAATAATGGTTTTAATAAAAAATCAGTCAGTAATAAAAATTTAAAATCTCTTTTATATATTAATAAAAAACGTATCTATTCTAGTATAAATGGGTATTTTTTTAATAAAAAACGTTTCTACTCTAGTATGAATGGGAATTTTACTAATAAACTTAATTATATAGATAATAATAATGCTTATATATTTACTAATCTTGAAAAAATCTTAGATAATAATCCTAGAAATGAAAAAACACAAGTTGAAATTGAAAAATTTTTACATAATCAAGGTAAACATATATTAGAAGATACTAGTGTTTTAGGTGTTAACATTAATTATTTAAACAATAATATAAAAAAATATTGTTTTGAAAAAGCTGATTTGATGAAAGAATATTTAACTAAGTTTTTAAATAATCTAAAGAAAAAAGACACGGAGTCTTATATAAATAGTAAATCTATTACTAAAAAATATGATTATTACACATTTAAAACAGTTACTACTGTTAAATTAAATGAAATTATAAATATAATGCTTTATGTTTTTCTTAAAATAGCAACATTTCATAATATTAGTTCTGACGATGAGTTATATAACGGGTCTACTTCTAATAATATTTTACTAGGTAGATTGTTGGTTAATAAGTATTTTACTATCCTTAAAGGTAAAAATATTTCTTACTCTGAATACAAAAAACAATTTTTAGAGGAAAGTGAAAATAACAGTATACTATTCACCGATGATTTTTATTTGCATTTAGGTAGTAAATTAACCGAAATTATGGTAGAGTGTGGATTATTTGTTTTCTCTAGCGTTATGTATAAAGAACATAACAATTCTGTTTTTAAAGTGTCGGACCAAGTTAAAAAATTTATACCATTAAATAGCGTTATATTAGCACCTCTAAGATTACCCATGATCATAGAACCTAAATCTTATGATAAAGATAAATTAGGTGGTTATCTTTTAAATGATGTTGAATATGATGATAGAATGATAACAAAAAAGATAGGATTGAAAGAATATTCTAGAATTTTAGACAACAATATTATTTACTGCTCTATTAACGGTATGATGAGAACAGCTTTTAAAATTAATAAAAATTTATTGAATTATTTATTAGAGTATAATCATGAACATAAATTATTAACTATGAACGAAGATAGTATTTATGAAAATATTGAAGAAAGTAGTTTGGACACTAAGGGGAAAAAATTCTATCAAAAGTATTTAAGTAAAAAATTATTACATGAGTATGTTATTAGAATAGCTATTTTATATAAAAATGTGCCGGAAATATTCTTTCCCATTAGAATGGATAATAGAGGTAGATTATACCCTATTTCATCATACCTACATTATCAAAGTTGTGAACTGGCTAAAGCATTATTATTATTTGCTAGACCAGATTTTATTAAAAGATCTGACAAGGTCTCTATAAATTATCTAAAAGCTTATGGAGCTACTTGTTTTGGAAATAAACTAGACAAGAAGTCTTATGATAAAAGATTAGAATGAGTTAATAACAACTGAAGTGACATTTTAGATTATAAGAATAATCTATTATTAAATAAAGCTGAAAACAAATTTTTATTTTTGGCTTTTTGTATGGAAATAGAGAGATTTAATAACTTTTTAAATGATGATTCTACTTTAGAGTTTAAAACATACCTACCTATTCAATTAGATGGTACATGTAACGGTTATCAACATTTAGCTTTATTGTCTAATGAAGTAGTATTATATGATAAATTAAACCTAAGCGGTAAATCTAATTATAAAGACCCGTCTGATTTTTATACTTATATAATAAATCAATTAAATATACATCTTGAGAAAAAAAGTAATTTAACTAAAAAACAAGAAGATAAAGAATCATATAAAAGATTAATTAATTTAGGTATATCAAGATCAAATATAAAACAAGCTGTAATGACTAAACCTTATAATGCTAAAGATTATACAATAACTGAATATATAATCGAGACTCTAGTTGTAGGTATGAAAGAAGAATATTTAGAAGATGGAGTTACTAAATACAAATATTGATATAAGGTTAATGAAAATATGACTAACATGGCTAATTATAAGGATATATATTTATTATCTAAATGTATAAATGAAATTATATTCCATGAATATCCACGTATAAAAGCCTTGTTATTCTATTTAAGTAGTATTAGTAAAATTATGTATAAATTAAATTTACCCATAATATGAAAACTACCTACAGGTCTGGAAGTTAATCAACAGTATATGGTAACACGTAAAAAATCTACAAGACCTTATACTTACTTAGATAATGCTTTAACATTAAAAATTACAGATAATATAAAAATGGATAAGTTAAAACAAGAAACGGCTCTAATGCCTAATTTAGTTCATTCTTTGGATGCAGCGTCACTAACTTTATTATATTACACTTTTAATAAATCTATAGGTAATGGAGTAGTTAATTTCTATGGTGTACATGATTGCTATGGTGTAACTGCTAAGTATATAGATGTGTTAATATCACAGTTAAGAGCTATTTACATCCAATTATATTCTAAAGAGGGGTATATAAAACAGTTTGATTCTTATATAATTGAATATATTTGTAATATATATTCTTTAGATAAAGAGTCTTCTTTTAACGTTAAAAAGAGAACATTGGATATAAAAGGTGAAAGAATAGAATTCCCTCCTATACCTAACATTGTAAATACAACTATTTTAAATAAGGCTTATGGAAGTTTAAGTAAAGCTAAAATGTTCATAAAATAACAAAAAAAAAAGTTTTTTTCAGTTATTATACACAAAGTATAGTAGCTGTTTTTTTTTTTCGTTTTTTTTTCGACGTAATTTCTATGAAATTACTAGAAAAAAAAGAAAAAAAAAACTCAAGTTACTATTAACTTGAGGAAAAAACTTACATTTTATTCTTTAACTTCTAATATTTCTGTACCTATTCATTTACGATTTTTAATAATCCTTCCACGTTTTTTATAAGAAGTAGGATTTAATTTTACAATGTCATTAGATATTGTAACATAACCGTCTTTATAATTTCTTATTGAACTAATTTTTCTACCATCTACTACTTCACTGTAATACATTCTTTCATAGTCTGAATAATCCAGTGAAGAACTCTTAACTCCTTTAGATATTTTTTTCAATTCACCTTGTTCATTTATAAAACAATAAGTTTTATCTGCTATAAAAAAACCTTCTTTTATAACATGTTCTAATTTTAATTTACCTAATTTAACAGGATCTATAAAATATTCTGGTAATTCTAAATCAGTTACTATGCTATCAGTATCAGTATAGTATAAGGTACCGTTATTTTCTAATATGTATAACATTATTTCTAGCATATGTATTCTAGCATATGATAGTACAGCAGCTGCCGTAGAAATAGACACATTATTAATAGGATTAATTCCTTTTTCATCTACGTTTTCATTATTTAAAATTTGATAATAATCTTTACTAAAATTAGTACAAATTTCTTTATTAACACTAGGTACATAAGTGTCCAGGTACATACCTCCTAAATCCAGACTATTTTTAAAAATTCTAGTAGTTAATAGTTCTAAGTGTTTTTCCTCTGAAATTAATGTAGTTTTATTCTTTTCAATTTTCATACCAAATCTACCTATTAAACTATTTAAAATTAATTTTGCTACATTTTTCTCAGATGGATTTCTGGGATTTGATTTGATTTTATAAATATCGTTTACAAAACTGTCAAAGACATGTGAAACACGGTCGAATCTATATCCTTTATTAATCTCTATTTCATAACCATGTAGAGCTGCTAATTTCAACTCTTCAGTAAAATATCAACCACTTCATTCACCTTTAGGAAATATAAGACTTGTATCTGTTCTTTTAGGTAATAAACCTAAATATAAATCATTTGAACATTTTATATTACAATGTAAAAAACCAAACATATTATGTAGTTCTAGTTTTTCCTTAACATTCTCAAAATATACACAATTTAATCCAGGCATATCATTAAGAGAAGCTGTAGGATATAGAGAATTAACATCATAATAGAAAACCTTTTTATCTTTTGGTATAACAGGATTAAACACCTCAACTCTACCTCCATAATAAGCTTTATGTAAGTCTTCAAATACAATAGGGTCTTTTATCATAGGAACAGGTCTATTTTTAGAATCATAATATTTCTTTAGAAAAATTTTATTAGATAAACTAGAAACTGTTGTAGAATCTGTTAAGTCAATATCAAATAATAAATTTGATGTTTTGTTAACTAAAACCAAGACTTCATATAAACTTTGTAGGTCTAACATTAAATATTCTAAAGCCTCCTTTTTCAAATCTCAATTTTCTTTAACTAGATTGTTATATACTTCCTTAGGTATATCTATAAAATAATGAATATCAGGTGTATTTCCTATGTAAAACAAGTTGTCTGAAATAGTAAAATCATATGGAAAATAACTTTTATTATATTCAATTTTATAGTCTAAACATAAATCTCTTAAACTTCTAGATAACGTAGCATAACTATCTAATATAGTTACAGAACTAATTTTATTATTTAACTTTCTTTTTATAACCAATTTTAAAATATCTGAATTTCTAGTAACTGGTTCAGGAATTATATATGGGTTTTCTTTACCTTCAGGTGTTTTATTAAAATTTAGTAACTCTTTAAGTATAAAAACAGCGTCAAATTTACCTAGATTATGGGCGTAAAAAGTAGTATTTCTATATTTATATCTCATCATTTCATTAATACAAGAATGAACTAATTGAGTACTATTTAAGTCATCACCTATATAAAAAGTAAGCGGTTTTTTATCTAAATTAGTGTAAAAACCTAGACAGTAGCATTTAGGTATTTCATCTGAAGTGGTTTCAATATCAATTACCCCTATGTTAGGATTTGCAATAGCATTATTTTTATTTTTAAAATAAAAAC
The DNA here is from genome assembly GCA_002286855.1 of Bipolaris cookei. Classification (NCBI taxonomy): domain Eukaryota; kingdom Fungi; phylum Ascomycota; class Dothideomycetes; order Pleosporales; family Pleosporaceae; genus Bipolaris; species Bipolaris cookei. The sequence continues at coordinate 7,643 of NRSV01000195.1, forward strand.
TATTAGAAATAGGTAAGAATTTCATATTCTTCTCTGATAATATAATTTCATTTTTATCATTAAAAATAGTATTTAAGTTTTTTTGTTTTCTCTTTCAATTTCCATTTTCCATTGGAATATCTATAACATAAGAAATTAAATTTGCATATTTATTGTAGACTCTTTTATGAATTTCATTGTCTTTTTTATCTACAATAATTACATATGACCTACTATTTTTATGTGTAATAAAGATCTCACTATTATCATAAAACTTGTAATTAACCTTGTCTTTTTCAGAAGATATTAACCATTTATTATTAAATCTACTTTCAAAGTCTAATAATTCAGTATTATCTGTTGTAAAGCCTTTCATATTTACTTGTTCTATAGTACTATACTTTCTTTTTAACATTATAGTACTATACTTTCTTTTTAACGTTACAGGATAAGCTGTATTTTTTATATCAAAACCACCTAGTATGTTAAAAGCACTAACACCTAGTCTATAGGATTCATTAGATATTTTTAATTTAGCTTCTTTTTTATTAGAGATTCTATATATTCTACCGTCTACCTCCTTAACAGGATGAAATTCAAGTAAAACAGAATCACATGAATATTCCAATTCTTTGGGATATTCTTCAAATAAATTTTCTAATCTGTCTATAATAGTTTCAAAAACTTCTTCTATAAAAAAATCGTTTAAAGAAGAAAAACAAACACCTAACTGTTTATTACCAATAGTAAAAAACTTATTATCTTTACGAACTTTAGTCAACAAAGCATAATCATAATTAAATTTAACTTTATTATCACTAAAAAGTGTTTTTTTAAATAAATTTATATCAGAATCGACAAAAGTTTTATAACTAATTCATTTATTAGTTTTCTTATTAGAAAGAGAGGTACTAGAAGAAGAGTAAAATTTTTTTTGACTAACCCTCGCAGACTTGTCCCGCAGGGGACTAGTTTTAAAGTAATTTATAACATTATTTTGAGATGGAATAATTTTAGTAGAGGTATGCATCCCTTTTTTAGACTGAACACTATTAAAATTAGTGAGATTCCTATTATTTACTTCTACAAATTTACCTGGATGTAGTTTAATATACTTATTCACATTTTCTATGTCTTTTTCCATTAACAATAAATTTTTTTCACAAGCCAATCTTTTATATTTTGAAATAGATGGATAAATGAAATTTACTATCTTAGTTTCATCACATATTATACTTTTAATAAACAAATCTAGATTTTGTTCTGTAAGATCCAGAAAAGGTTTATTTACGAATTTGTTATTATTGTAAAAAGATTGTGTTATAATTTTATATGCACTAGTATTAAACACACTTAGCATAAATCTACTTAAATTAAACTGAGTAGGTGAAAGATTCCCTTTAAAAGAATTTTTCCCACTACTAATTACTACCCCAAAAGTTTTAAATATTATTTTTAGCAACGGTAATCCAATTCCCTCCACAATTAAGATTAATTTATACCCCTTTTCTCTAAGCGAAGATAAAGTATTAAACATATCCTTATTAAAAAATTCTTTGTATTGTAAAACCCCATAGGTATGAATATTTTCATCCAATTTAAATCACTCAGCTTCTTTATATCTATTTCTCTGTACTCTAAGAATAGTAACTTTTTCACCACAATAAATATTACCAAAATATTTTCTTAAGTCATACGTATGATTTAAAGCATTGTTTAAATAGTTCCTATTAATAACAACAGAAGTAGTATAGATAACATTTTTTTCTCTTTCTTTTGAAAAAATGAAACCACTTAAATCTATAATTGTAGCATAACTAGAATTTATTTTTATCAAAGAAGATAACATAGAGACTTGTTCCTCTCAATTATCTACCAGTTGTTCCTCCCTTTTCATATATTTTTCTCTAGCCTTTTCTAGTAATTTATCTTTATCATGAGACTCCAATGTAACCAAATTATCATTAAAATTAGAAAGTAACATTTCTTTATTCATTTATTATTTTCTTTTTAGTTAAAACAAAGGGAAAAAAGTGAAAAGACGCCCTTAACCGTATAACCTTTTTCACTATAAGAGATTGTAGGATTCGAACCTTCCAAATAAATCTACATTGTTGATATTATTTCACCTGTATCTCCTTATTTTTATGGTAAGTATAAATTTTTCAATGAATTTATACTTCATAACAATACGTACCATAGGGTAACATTTTACATTTTTCACAAAATTCAGGTTTATGGTTTTCCAATCTTTTGTCAGAATCTCATTCCTTATTATACTTACAAAATTCTGTTTTATAATGCTTATAAATTAATTTTTGTAACAATCTTTCTTTAAGAAATTGGTCTAGCAATATATTATTCTTAAAATCAGCTATACTTCCACAGTCAGAGCATTGTAACTTATAAATTTTGGAAATTATTATTTTATTTCCCTTAATACATAAATCAGCATTACATAATGAGGAAGTAAAATTTTTTCCACAACTACAGCGTAAACCTCAATAAAACTTAATCTCACAGGTAAATCGATTATTATATTTAGGGATAATATCCTTATCTAACATGTTTAGACTTATTTTAATGTTATGTTTATTTTTAACATGATTCAAAAACTCTTTGAAACTTTTAAAATTCTGGTTATTTTCTTGATCCATGTAAAAACATTTACAATTAAAATTATTATAATTTTTTCCTATTCTCATAGTTGAATAAGAATTCGATCAATTATTATGTGATAAAATATTGACAAGATTATTCCTACCCCTCTTTATAAACTTCTCACCTAAATTAGAATAAACTCGAACCCCAAGTAAAATAACTTTCTTCTGTATTGTAACTATATTTTCTACAAACCTTTTCTTTCCATTATAGATAAAATTTTTAGTGTAATTCATCATGATTAAATATTTAAGAGTAAAACAAAAAGGAAAATAAAATAACGCCCTTAACCGCTTACTTCACTAACCAATAAATACTATTATAATATATTTGAATCATTAAAATAATATAAATTTTACAATCAAATATACCTTCTTTTTTTTAGAAAAAGGGGCAATCGCCCCGTCTGAGTGTGAGAGGAGTGTTGATCTAAAAACACGTTCCTCTCATTGTAAGCTTTTAAAACTCTAAAAATTCGCCTCTAATATACCATCTTTTTTTTAGAAAAAGGG
>NRSV01000196.1:5000-10670 GCA_002286855.1 Bipolaris cookei
AATTAAGCAGACAAGTCACCCCACGAACTAAGAACGGCCATGCACCACCACCTGAAAAATCAAGAAAGAGCTCTCAATCTGTCAATCCTTATTTCATCTGGACCTGGTGAGTTTCCCCGTGTTGAGTCAAATTAAGCCGCAGGCTCCACGCCTGGTGGTGACCTTCCGTCAATTTCTTTAAGTTTCAGCCTTGCGACCATAATCCCCCCAGAACCCAAAAACTTTGATTTCTCGTAAGGTGCCGAGCGAGTCAGAAAAAGAACATCGCCCGATCCCTAGTCGGCATAGTTTACGGTTAAGACTACGACGGTATCTGATCGTCTTCGATCCCCTAACTTTCGTTCACTGATTAATGAAAACATCCTTGGCAAATGCTTTCGCAGTAGTTAGTCTTCAGTAAATCCAAGAATTTCACCTCTGACAACTGAATACTGATGCCCCCGACTGTTCCTGTTAATCATTGCGGCGTCTCTAGAAACCAACAAAATAGAAACGCACGCCCTATTTTATTATTCCATGCTAACGTATTCGAGCAAAGGCCTGCTTTGAACACTCTAATTTTTTCAAAGTAAAAGTCCTGATTCCCCAACACGCCCAGTAAAGGGCATGAGGTTCTTCAGAAGGAAGGCCCGGCCGGACGAGTGCACGCGGTGAGGCGGACCCGCCAGCCAGGCCCAAGTTTCAACTACGAGCTTTTTAACTGCAACAACTTTAATATACGCTATTGGAGCTGGAATTACCGCGGCTGCTGGCACCAGACTTGCCCTCCAATTGTTCCTCGTTAAGAGGTTTAAATTGTACTCATTCCAATTACAAGACCCAAAAGAGCCCTGTATCAGTATTTATTGTCACTACCTCCCCGTGTCGGGATTGGGTAATTTGCGCGCCTGCTGCCTTCCTTGGATGTGGTAGCCGTTTCTCAGGCTCCCTCTCCGGAATCGAACCCTAATTCCCCGTTACCCGTTGAAACCATGGTAAGCCAATACCTTACCATCGAAAGTTGATAGGGCAGAAATTTGAATGAACCGTCGCCAGCGCAAGGCTATGCGATCCGTAAAGTTATCATGAATCACCAAAAAGCCCCGAAGGGCATTGGTTTTTTATCTAATAAACACATCCCTTCCGAAGTCGGGATTTTCAGCATGTATTAGCTCTAGAATTACCACGGTTATCCAAGTAGTAAGGTATTATCAAATAAACGATAACTGATTTAATGAGCCATTCGCAGTTTCACGGTATAATTGCTTATACTTAGACATGCATGGCTTAATCTTTGAGACAAGCATATGACTACTGGCAGAATCAACCAGGTAACAATCGTACGCCTACGGCGCTGAATAAACAGCGCTGCGGGCAGGCCGCCGAAGCGGCCGGAATTGTACCGAGGAAGGGGATCGCCAAAAAAAGCAACCCCAATCGCCCACCACAAACGCGCAGTAAAGCGCATGTTGCTGCGGGCGACCATTTCAATTGCCCCCACTGAGTTCCCCAAGACGCGGTCCGCTGTGGAAAGCCTGACTGGCGTTACCGCCAGAAACAAGCCCATTGCATACACGTCTCAAGAGGAGGAAGCCCGTGCTGACTCAACGCGCAAGCGCGGATAGCCAGCAGGGCTGCCCCCAAAGATCTGGTGAATTGTTTGGCAAAGCCAATTATCCACAGACCCCATATGGTGCCCGCTCATGGTAGTGAGCAGGACTTCGGGCGTCAGTCGCAAAAATGGGCGCAATGCCAACGGCACCGCTTCAATATATAGGCTTTCGCCCGCCCATTCAAGCGCCAACAGTCACCAAGCCCCTGGTAGACACGCTGGACAGAGTGGACGTCTCCAACCGCTACCTGGGTAACAAGGCTTGCAAGTATGATACCAGAATTTGTGCCGGCCCCGCGAGAACGGGTAGGCTGGGAAGCTGAGATGCCGCACAAGGGCGACCTGGCCACACCAAAGTGACTCAGTTTAGCCCAACAGTATCAGAGTCCCCGCCCAATTGAGCGCCGTAAGGTTTTCAATTGGGAATGGTGAGCGGCTGCTAGAGGCCCGAAGGCCCCAGCTGCTCTTCTCATATAGTGCTGGAACGGCGTTGGGCTTGATTTTCGGGTCGCGCAGTTAACCTCTCGGAAAAACGCTCGGAGGTTGATTTTTTGTATGGAAGATCGGACAGGACCCCCCCTCCACCACCAAAACCATAAACCCGTATTCGCCGAGTTAGCTTACTTGAAAACTTCAAAACCAGCGTTTAGCAACTTTGCACCGTCTAGTAACTTTTACATATTTTCTATATCTATTACGGCGCTAGCTATAGCAACTAGCGCACATACGCTAAGTATAATAGCGCGCTTAGTATTTGTATAATTATCTACCCTATCTATCTATAGGTATAGTTTCTTAAGCTATCTTTTATTATTTAATCCAATTACGAACTTAAGTAATTTACTTACTTAGCAGTAAAAATCCTTCAACTTTTACTATTACTCTGTGCTATAACATACCTTTTATTTTTGTATTTTTTTATTTTATTTTACTTGTTGATTTTTATTTTTATTTTTTTGGTTTTAGTGGGTTAGTTGAAATGGAGCCTACTCCTCCATGTCTGTACCTTTAATCTCCTTTGCCACTTGGAACTGTTCGAGGAGCTCCGTGTCTAGTAGCCAGCGTCCCGCCTCTGCCGCCTTTTTCTTGTCCTGCAGGAGGTCTTCGATTGTGAAAAAAATCAAAATAAATAGATGAAAAAAAATAAGTACTACCAATACTAGTTAATGCTATTCACAAGTGCAGTTTTATACTAGTGGTAAATAAAAGATGAAGTTTCTATTAAGATATTATATTCTTATACACTAAAAGAGCTCGTATGATAAATCTGCTATTTGTAAAAAAGTAGTAATAGAGAAAGGTAAGGAAGACAAGATATATGAATCTGTTAGCTAAGTTACTAGACGGTCCAAGTTTGGACGTGAATAATCATCGCTTGCTGAGTTAGTTACTAGACGGTCCAAGGTGGACTTGGTTGAATATTCATAGATAGAATTTGTATCCAAGTTACTAGACGGTCCAAGGCTTGAAAATTGGTGAATTATTTGTAAAATCTCTACATCTCCCCTTTTAAGGCCGCAGCGTTAATGTCTGCTCTTCCATAAACGGGGAGGGTATTTTATTCCCAATTTCAACCAAGCTAGCGACGGGCTTACGCTCAATAGCTCGTAACAACAAGGCTACTCGACTACTTACACGACCCGGCTAGACAACTAAGTCGTCTGCAAAGGATTCAATCCTGCGCACTGTACAATTGCAATACGCCGGCGAGCGGCCCCAACTTCAATGGGACCGCCCATGCCGGCACCTTTCTTCACGACGTCCTGGAGGCTATCGAGCGCAACGGCAGCCAGACCGTGCCAGCAGACCTCGCCGGAGATGTGATTCGCGGCGCGTTAACGCTCGTCTTAAAGACGCAACATACGCCTGACCTGGACACAGTCCGCGACGCCCTCGCAGTCGCACAAACTGAAGCCAAGACCAACGCAGAGCAGACCGCGCAAGCCCTCGACCAGATCAAGGGCGAACTTAAGAACACCGTAGACATCGTGCAACTAGTAGCTGCCAACATGCAACAGAACGCCAGTACAGTAGAAGAGGCGAGAGCGGCAGCCAAAGAGGCGACACAAGTGGGCAAGGCTACCCTGGAAATGGCAAGAGAGATCAAGAACAAAGCACCACAGCAGCAGCAGACGAACGGGCCAACATCGTACGCTGCGGCGGCAGCAAGAGGCCTTTCACTAGCAGGTACATACAATACACAGAGTCGTAGAGCACCTATCGTGCAAATACAACGTGAGGTCATCGTGAACATTAGAGATCCGCTCACTGTGCAGGCCCTGCGGGCAATGAACCCACGTAACCTTAAAGCCCACGTCGAACGTGCAATTGAGCAGAGCGGCAATGAGAACATTATAGGCGTGAAGATCGTTTCCTCTAACCAGCTCAAGAGCGGCGACCTCAGCGTCAAGGCAGCCACCAGCACCGAGGTCGAAGCACTGCGGCAGTTCGCAGACGACTGGGCCACGCGCATCGGCCACGGCGCCAGCATACAGATCCCGACGTACGGCGTGCTCGCCCACGGCATACGCACTAGCACAATGGACATGGACAGGTTCGAAGACAACAGAAGCCAGATCTTGCAGGACAACAGACCGTTCATCCCGCAGGCTGAGATCCGCCACATACGATGGCTAACTAGAGACGCTACAGCCAAGACTGCATCGACCATCACGATTGAGTTTACTCGACCAGAAGACGCCAATAAGATCATCAACGAGGGCCTTGTCTGGCAGGGCGAGGTGTTCCAGTGCGAACGATACGAGCGACAGTGCCGCGTGAAGCAGTGCTTCAAGTGCCAAAAATACGGCCACATAGGAACCCAGTGCAAGGCAGCAACAGCATGTGGCTTCTGTGCGCAGGAGCACGACACCCGAGACTGTCCAGCCAAGTCAGACCGGACCATAGCCAGGAAGTGCACGCTGTGCCGCGGCGAGCACGAAGCGTGGAGCCGACAATGCCCTACTAGGAAGGACGAGATGGCCAAAGCGAAGATGGCCTACGACACGCGGCCGCAGTATCACTTCGTACCGGAGATGAGGGGAAGAAACGTACAGCCCGAAATGCCTACTACTATCCTTAGAAGCAGGTCTAGCCAAAACACAGCGCCGACACAGCCTACGCAGCCCACAAGGAGCCGGTCGCAGGCCCAACGAGGACAGAAGCGGACCAACACGGGAACTACAATCAATACGACAGACCAGGAGAATGCGTTGCCGGCAGGGATGAGCAGTCAGCGACCACAGAGAACGATTATGCCGAGCCGCAGAGCATTGGAGGCGATCAGCGCCAACGTGCGGCTGACCCAAAGCAACACCCAGCACATGGAGATCGACTGCGAGACAGAAGCATGAATCAGTACAACACACTAAGCATACTACAGTACAACGTACGCAAGTCGAGAGATATGGTAATGGCGACGCTGCTGCGAGACCCCCAGATACACGAGTACGACATTCTGGCCATCCAGGAGCCATGGAGGAACCCGTACATGGCGACCACTCACCACCCAGCAAAGGACGTTTTCCACCTCTACTATCCGGCGACAACAGATGAAGAAGGCCCAGCGAGGGTCTGTTTCTTCGTCAACAAGAGAATTGACCACAATAGATGGCGCTTCAAGGAACACTCGAGAGACGTCTGTTCTCTCGTCATTGAGCCTAGCAGAGACCAACAAGAGCAGCAGAGTGTGGCAATCCACAACATCTACAATGCAGTAGGAGGTGGAGGTCCCACAGGCCCTACGCTTGTAGACGTCCGCGCAGTCCTCGAGAAACACAGCAGCAATGAGCAGATCCTGCTAGGCGATTTCAATCTGCATCACCCTTTGTGGGGAGGTCAGAACGTTAGACACATTGACCCACAGGCAGGAGACTTAATAGCAATTATAGAAGACTTTGACCTTAATAATACGCTAGCGGCCGGGACGATCACATACAAAGAAGCGGCACGGCAGACCACCATCGATCTATGCCTCGTCACTGTCGGCCTCGTTGACAGGATGATCAGAAGTGAGGTAGACCGCGACCTCGACCACGACTCTGACCACCTGCCGATAAGCACAGTGCTCGATATGGCGG
>NRSV01000197.1:0-10406 GCA_002286855.1 Bipolaris cookei
TCCCACACCAAGGCCGGTGAGCTTTACGCTAGTGTTCCGTGAGGTTGTCTGGCGATTCGTAGTGGAAAAGAGTTATGGATGTAACCGGGGGTTTTGACAAACACTAATCTATATTGCTATAGACTAACGAGTAACAATCTTGTTAAGTAAAGTAACTAGTAAGAAAGTACAATTTGAGTTGACCACAACGAGAGTAAATAATGAAATCCATCCATCCTTATATCCTCATTGCTTTCGTCCTGCCATCTCGGACATCTCGCCAAGACGAGATGGACCAGATGGCGTTGCCATCTCTTCATGCACTGCCATCTCAGATGGCCGGCCTTGGCGAGATGGCACATCACGTGACCTCGAGCCCCGCGGTGATCCGTTACCTTCTGACGCGGAGCTTTGTGGCACCATAACCACTCGTGCTCTCTCGTTCCTCTTGTCCCGCGTCAAGGAGAGCCCCTTTCTTGTTATATCTGTAACAGCCTACTACTTTCAAGCCTTTGTTAAAGGTTTAAATTTCTTCTTTCAGAACCTCTAGGCTGTGATTAGTTGGTAGTTTGTGGATAACTACTTTAAAGCAAGGAGTTATTGGCTGGGCAGTTTTGAAGGTTGTGATATCCTTCCAGATATTCTGATTATCTAGTAGGTATTTTGCTGTGAAGGCTGGGTGGTGGTGATTACTTTGTTGCCTTTGGCGGAGGGCGTTACTGAAGCTACTACTGGAGATTTCACTCCTCCTTTGTTAGTGAAGGCTTGATTGAAAGCGTTTCTGAGGTTGAGGGCGTCGAAAGCAGTTGGCGTTTCACTAATTAGCACTAGTTGTCTTGGATTTTTGCGTTGTCTTTTTATGTTGGATATTAGTCCACGGTTGTTCTTTGTTACTAGCTGCTACCGTTGCGTATGAGGTAGCCCCAGCTGGGGCTGGCTGAGTAAGGGGTTGGAGGTTTTTGTGGGCTTTTCTAGGGGCCTAATCTTCTCTCTTAGCTCCTTTGAGATGTTGGAGAGTGAGGAGATCTGATCTCCTAAGATAGCAGGATTTTTCTTTTTACTCTGCCGTTTTAAGTGTAGTCTCTAAAGACTTCCACTAGGTCTAGCAGACTAGTCTGCTGGGTTGGGTTATTTTCAGCAAGGTTAGCTGCTTGGATTACTAGGTTTCTAGCAATTTCAAGAGTTTTTTCTACTGAAGTTGCCTTTGGTATTTTGCTACCCACTGAGTATCGGAGTATAGGTCCAATAAAAGCAGAAAAATTGCTCCTAGTGCGATTGTGGGTAGGCCTTAGATGTTCCACTGAATTCTGCCTGTTTGGGCAGGGAGCAGTGGCTTCCTCAACCATTTGAACCTTTATGTTAGTATCCATTGGTCGCTTGTTGTCTTCTCTAAGGTCTTTAGAGGCAGGTCTTTTTTTATTATTTCTTATAGTAACGTAATTCACAAGCGAGCGGCCACCCCAAGCGAGTGGCCACCTCCCCACTAGCGCGTCGACGTCGACACCCTATCACGCACTTTTATCATAGTCAATAAACTATCGCGATATACCAAATTAATTATCAGAATCGCTACTATCACTTGCACTATCTATCTCAACTGCGCAGGTACGAGCGTTATGTCAAGTCTGCTTGCAACGCCCGCACCGCCTCTGTCCTCCACCCTCTTCGACGCACTCTCACCATCGCCACGACTGCTACCCGCCTGTTCAGCTAATACTTCTTGCACATCGCCTACAGTAAGAGTCTCTTCTATCAGTACGTATCGCCGCTTGCGGCTCTTACGCTTGTTTGCTGTATCTAGAGCCTCTCGAAGACCAGCTACTTCCACCCTCATAAGTGTCATCTCATGTGCTATTTGCTGAGCCCCTTTACTTAACTGCGCGACCTTTTCGTCAAGAGAACTTGCAGAAGACCCAGGGCGATTTCTCACTCTCTGTCGAATGAGAGTACTTTGAGCCTCGACTTCGTGCGCGTTGCGTGGTGTCTGCGCCTCACAGGGAGCTACCCGTCGTGGTGATTGTTTTGGTGTCTGCACCACCACATCAAGTTTTGATAGCACGGCCTGTGGGTTATGTGGGACTAGACCGGCGCCTCCGAAGCCAGCTTGGATATTCTCCTTCGTGATAGACTGCTCAAAAGCAGCCTTAAAGGCTGGCAGGAAGGTCTCCTTACTGATATAGTTGATGCGGTTGCGTGCCAAGCCTGAAACTACGTCGCCATATTTACGCTTTAACGGCGCAAAGCATGTGACATCAAGAGGCTGCAATAGATGAGACGAGTGCGCAGGCATATAGAGAAGAATAACATTCTTCTCCTTGCAAAGATCTTGAAATTCGACAGAGCAGTGGCTCTAATGGCCGTTAATAATAAGCAGTCGATACCCACCCACAGTACAGCTCTTTGTATGGGTATCAAAGTGCTCTAACCAGGCAAAAGCAAGCTGATTATTCGTCCAGCCATTGGGACTGACTTCAAGGACCCAGTCGGTAGGCAGGTCTTCAAACCAGATGTTGATAAGCACCTTGCCCGCAAAGACAATGAAGGGTAGTAGACAGCGACCCAACGCGCCCGCGCCTTGGATCACAGTAACCCACTCACGGTTACCTGGCTGTATCCGCTTCTTTTTGCCATATCCTTCTGAGCCTGTGACAACTAACTGTGATAAAATCTTGCCCATCATAAAGCCAGTCTCATCAAAGTTGTAGATATCGTCGTCCACAATACCCCATTTCTGTTCTGTCGCTTTGACTAGGTCGAACCAATGCTGGATGGCCGCTGGATCCTCGCAGACGGCTCGCTAGTAATCATAAGGACGGCTCCGGCGCGTAGGGAGCTCAGCAGTCCTCTTAAAAAAGTTGTCAACCCAGTTCTTGCCAACAGGGTTGCTCTCCCGCTCATGCAATAGTTTATCAGCCATTGCTCGAACGTCAGGCTTTGTAGGCGCAAATCCTCGCGCAGAATCTTCAATAATACGTCCAACTGTAGCCTCCTCTTCTAGCTTATTCAGGCGCTTTGATTTTGGTTCGCAGTCGTGTCGAGGGCGTCTTCCAGCGCGTCGGTAAGATAGAGTCCTTCAGGGCACATTATAGATAGAGGCAGCACGTCTTTGGCTTTGAACACGTTGCGATTGGACATCAAGAAGAGCAGGCTGAAATCTGATTCAGTATAGGAAGTTTGAGTAGTCCGTTGTTGAGACATGGTGTGTTGTGCTATCGACGTCGAAGCGCTGGTGGGGCGTGGGCCGCTCGCTTGGGTGGGCCGCTCATTTGTAAAATTATAATATGAGCCATGTAATTAATACTTCGACCATCGACCGAGTCATCGAGATCCTATTCGCCATCTTCAGTAGTATAGTGGTCAGTATTTCCGCTTGTCAAGTGACAATGCGCGGGAGACCGGGGTTCAATTCCCCGCTGGAGAGCTTTTTTTTTTCTCAGGGTGATCTTTTTATGCTTAGGTTAGTGGAGGTAGGTGACCTTAACGTGACTGCATAACGAGCGCGCCACACTAACAAGCTATCAGAATCCTACCACTTCAAACCCCAATGTCTCAACCATCCAACCTCTAACTGCTTCCTAAGGAAGAGAGAATTAAGCTAGCCCTTCAGGAAACTAAGAAGCCTCAAGAACTAAGCGTACGACACGCTGCTAGAGTATATAAAGTGTCCTCAAGGTCAATTGACCGCCGACGCGCTGGGACGAAGTCAACACGCGATACCCACCCCAAATCGGCCAGTCTCTAGAAGACTGAAGAGAGGGCACTTATGTGCTATATCAAGAAACTTGACACGCAAGGGTTTGCTCCAATGCTTCGTTGCGTTGAAGGTATTGCCAATCAACTGCGCGCTGCGCGTGATGCAGAGCCTGTTGGCCCACGATGGGCTTCAAACTTCGTCAAACGCGAACCTGAGCTCAAGTCGCGGATGACTCGGTAGCGCGATCACCAAAGAGTCCTATGCAGTGACCCAGATGTTATTGGGCCCTGGTTGGACCTTGTACGCAATGTCAAGACCAAGTACAGTATTCAGGGCAAAGATATCTACAACTTTGATGAGACTGGCTTTACTATGGGCGTCGGAAACTACGTAAAAGTAGTCACTGCATCAGAGGCACGCCAGGCCCATTGGAGTGCAACAGGGAGACCGCGAGTGGGTGACTCTGATCGCTGCAATCAACGCGATGGGCTGGGTGATTGCGCCCTACCTTATCTTCAAAGCAAAGAACCACGACGCGTCCTAGTACCCTGATTCAAAGCCTCAATGGCGTATTGGGGTTAGAGACAACGGCTGGACTATAAACAAGATTGGTGTAGCTTGGCTAAAGCACTTTGTTGAGCAAATGAAGAGATGAAGGGTCATACGTACACAACACCAACTTCGAGTTTTCTGGAAACCGCTAGAAAACCACCGGATTTAAGAGAACCGACGCACGTCTTATATAGTCTTGCGGCTGAGATAGGACGTTAAATTAGAATAATAATAACAAGGGAGCCGACTATCAGAGTATATGCAGATAACCAGGCTGCAATACTTAGACTCCAAACTGCTTCTAATAACACTGGACAAGAGTGGCAACTTAGATGTATAAGAGCTGCTCAGAAACTTCGAGAAGAAGACCTATTATCCACAATCTACTGGGTACCTGGCCACCAGGACATTATAGGAAATGATAAAGCTAAATCCTAGTTCGAGCAGAACTAGCCTAGCTGTTATAGGCATACGAATAAAACAGCTAGGCGATAGGAAATGGCTTGTTTATCTATAGCAGTGTAGAAAGAAAGCTATCACACAAAATCCAGATACATACGCAGCAGCGTACGAGTGGAAAATCAGGAGACAGATCAATATCCCCTCCTACTAGTAGGGAAGTCTCCAGCGCCTTCTATCAGCTTAAACTAGGATCCTGTTGCCTAAGAAGCTTTCTAAACGAGGAAAAGTCGACTCTAAAGTTTGCCCATGCAACTATAGATCGGCGCAGGACCCTGCACATATCCTCCTTAAATGCTCACTATATAAGGAGGCTAGATAGAAGATGCAAGAAGCTGTGAGAAGGTACAGCTCTCAGTATTGTCGAAGGCACTGCCGGTGTGGCGGTGCTTTCCTATTGTAATCTTAGCGCGGATATTAGATAGGTGGCACCTCAGTGGAAGCTCCACAATCAATCTTACAATACACTTTTTGCAGAGGAGACCAGAACGCAGCTCCACCGTGGTACTCTTGGCGCTGTTGAAGGTCAAGAGCTTTGCCCTTCTTCGTATGCTTTTGTTTGTGTTAGAGAGCCTCTCTTAGACCCTCATTCTCATGCTTCAAGAGCTCATTCTGCACAGACAGATGGTGGAGTGCGTGGCTAAGCTCTTTTGACTCTTCTTGCTGGGTATCCTTCACCGCAACATGCACTAATCGATCAAGCTTTCTCCAATCACTGTCAGAAAGCCCTGATGATGAGCTCCTCTCACCTTCTGGCCTACTCGCGAATCTCTTGAGGATGACATGAGGATCTGTTGGCCATATAACAGTAGCTTCAAACGCTGTCAATAGAGTTGATTGCATGAACTAAGACTGCTAGGCTATCCAGAACAACGAAAAGAAGTCTCCTTGATTGAGATGAGGCTCGGGGCATTGTGGAGGTGTGAGGTGAGCTCAACTGAGTAAGCTTGAGATAGTGGTCTGAACAGTACTACATCTAGCGGTTGAAGCGTGTGAGTCGAATGAGGAGGAAAGATCAATAGGATTATCCTGTGGCGATCGCAGTAGCTGATAAACTCCATCGTCACGTGAGATCCGTGGCCATCAAGGATGAGCAATCTCCATCTACCTGATTGCTGCTTTGTACAGCGATCAAACACTTGCTCAAGCCAAGCTAGCCCTACGTCGTCGTTTGACCAGCCTGACGGAGATGATGAGACAAATATGTCGTGCTTAGTAGCTTCAATATCCTCTACCCAAGACGATCTCATTGCTCCTCTAGCTGCAGCGTAGATAAGGCTTGGAGGCAGCCAGCTCCCATCAGTGCAGCAGCATCCCAGGAGCGTCAAGAACTCATGTGATCTATCTTGAAGAGATGCTCTAACCTCTTTCTTATCCCATTGGCGCTTGCTGAAGATCCTCTTGCTTCTGCCTACGACGCCAATCAGGAAGCCTTTCTCATCCATATTGTATATATCTCAAGCCTCAAGCTGGTATTGAGTGATCTTTTGGTGCAGCAGCTTAAAATAGAGTCTATACTTTGACTCTGAGTCAGCTACATGGCGCGTACGATCCATACCGCTGGTCCTTTTTGAGACGAGCTCATCTTGGTGTCGGTTGATGAAGCGAGTAACCCAGCTCTCGCTGAGCTCGCGATGGGCTATTTCTGAAGAGAAATTTCTAATCATCTCTCTCGTGGGAGGAAGGCCTTACTTATCAAGCTTATTAATATATCGTACAAGCTCTAACTCCTGTTGTGGGCCGATATCTTTCTCCTGAACGTATCCATTGCTCCTAGGCCCTGTTACACGCCTCCAGCGCCGACCCAACGTTGAGCGGTCAACGCCCCATTTTCCAACAACCTATTTTAACGTGAACTGTTCTCTTACATCTCGTAACTCTAGATCTGTAATTGCTTTATCAATCAGGGCCATAGTTATGAAGTTAGCGCGCGCTAAAGTTATGGTGTTGAGACGCGCGTTGGTGTTCGGCGGGGCATGAGGTGCACGAGCACATTAATCCCGCACGTTGAGAGGTCTGCTTAAGTTAAACTCTCAAGCCTAAGGTTTATCTTATTAATTGGCCGTTTTCCTTTATTAACCCTTATGGTCTTGATGTTACTTTCCAGATCCTAACATATTACGTGTGAAACGGAAAGTTAAATGATATAAACTTCTACACGCAGCAGAACGAAGATTCAGAGATACAGAAAGAAAAATACGACTACTATTTAAATATCTGGTTCGTCGCTAGATTAACAAAGGGCATCATCGTTTCATCCTTATTACACAACATGGCGCGCTTTTCCGTTTTGTAACTTTTATTCTTCCTCTCCTGTATGTCCTTTTCAGTTGCAAATATCTCATAAAACGTGTCTGTATAGCGAGTGGCTCAGTATAGCGAGTGGCTCAGTATAGCGAGTGGCTCACCGTGCCAAGACCCCATCAACTTCACAGCCATTACACCACTATTGCAACGCAACCATAATAGTAAATAGAAATTGAAATAGGCCAATCTACTCAGAATCTACTTCTACATCTTTCTTGCACGTGCGCAAGTTGTGCCCAGTCTCACCACAGCGTCTACAGTGCCTTTGCGATGGCTCACCTACTTCAACGCGTGCTCTCTTCTTCACCTTCTTCCCATCACTGCGCGCCCCAAACTCTCTCAGAGCTGCTAATCGCTCTCCCTCTTCAACTATTAGAGTCTCTCCTTTCTGTACCCGCTTTCTTTTGTGTGATATTCGTTGTGTGGCGGCTTGGTTAGCTGATTCAAGCTCAGCGACGCGTTTTTGCGCCAACACCAGCTTCTGCGCGATAATCGCAGCGCCTTTGGCCAGCTTTTCAAAGGCAACTACCATACTTGTTGGTGAACTATCTATATGCCTCTGAATCCTCCGCTTCACTAAAGTCGACTGCGACCCTAATTCATGGGTGTTACTTGGGGTTTGCGACAGCCAGGGCAGATCTTCTGNAGAGCAATCGTAGTGCTGCTGCCATCTATAATGTGTCTGAACGAACGATCCGTCGCCGACGCGTCGGCAAGCCTGCGCGACGCGATTGCCAGCCCAACTCAAAGAAGCTCACTAAGCTAGAAGAGGAGGTGATAGTTGATCATATACTTGATCTAGATCTACGTGGATTTTCGCCTACCTACGCTGCTGCGCGCAATATGGCTGACAGACTCCTGGCTGCGCGCGGCGCTGGCCAGGTTGGTGTCCACTGGCCGCGCAACTTTGTCAAGCGTATAGACAGTCTTACGACATGTTTCAATCGAGCCTACGATAGGCAGAGAGTTCTATGTGAAGATCCAGCCTTAATCAAGAGCTGGTTTGAGCTTGTAGAGCAGACGAAGGCCAAGTATGGCATCTGTAACGAGGACGTCTATAACTTCGACGAAGCTGGCTTTATGATGGGCAAGATTACTACTCAGCTTGTCATTACAGCGTCAGAGAGAAGAAGCCGGCCAAAGGCTATCCAGCCAGGTGGCCGAGAGTGGGTGACGTTTATCGCTGGGATTAACGCAGCTGGCTGGTCTATCCCACCGTTTCTGATCTTTACTGGCAAGTATCACTTATCTGCCTGGTATGAGGAGGCAGAGATCCCACGCGACTGGGCGATCGCAGTGAGCGATAACGGCTGGACGACTAATGAGCTAGGAGTTGAGTGGCTAAAGCACTTTGTCAAACATACAAATGGCAAGGTTATTGGGGCACGCCGGCTGCTTATTCTTGACGGCCATGAGAGCCACCAGTCACTTGAGTTCCAAGAGCTCTGCAAGAAGAACAATATCTACACGCTCTGTATGCCGCCTCACTCGTCTCACCTGCTCCAGCCTCTTGACGTTGGCTGCTTCTCGCCATTGAAGCGCGCGTATAGTCGTGAGGTCGAGAGTCTGATACGCAACTGTATCAACCACATCACCAAGCTCGAGTTTCTACCAGCGTTTAAGGCAGCATTCGATCGATCTTTCACGCCAGCCAATATCTGCTCAGCTTTCCGAGGCGCAGGCCTTGTTCCTCTCCAGCCAGAAGCTGTTCTATCAAAGCTTGACGTAAAGCTGCGTACGCCTACTCCTCCAGCTACTCCTCCAGCTACTCTTACAGAAGCTCTCTGGCAGGCCTGTACGCCAGGCAACCTACGCGAGCTTGAAGCTCAATCAACGCTGATAAGTAATCGCGTTCGACAGCACAAAAGCTCATCACCAGCTTCAATTATCGCGGCAATTGGCCAGCTTAAGAAGGGGGCAGAGATAATGATGCTCTCAGCTGAGCTAATGCGCGATCGAATCGCCAGCCTTGAGAGAGCTAACACAGCAGTATCAGAGCGTAGAAAGCGTAAGAAAAAGCGGATACAGAAGCGTGGAGTCCTTACTAAGGGAGCTGGAGAGGACATACTTGCTCAACGTGAGGCTGATGAGCAGATTATTCGTGAGGAGCGTCAAGGAGGAGAGCGATCAGGTGTCAGCCGCCGAGCTCTTACGCGCTGTAGTAGATGCAAAGAGACTGGTCATAACTCGCGTACATGTAAAAAAGATACTCTATATAGCAATTAATCTACTATCTTAATATCTATTAAAACCATCTATATGTGGTGGAGTTACACGCTTGTAAAGGTGTACGAAGTTGGTGGGGTGCGGCGCTCGCTTGTAAACCACGTTAGGGATCGCTGGCATATTTGCTAACCCTCATGGCCTCGTAGTTCGGCAGGGTGCTTGTCTATCTAGACAGCCACCTCGGTCGTCTCTCCGGAGAAACGGAGCTATTTTTGTTAATGTATATTTGCTACTCGCGAACTGGGTGTAGATCTAATTCAGTTAGCTCCAACCATCTGATAGTGGCAGTGTATCGCAAGGAATAACATTTACGTAAGTAACTTGTTTAAACCTTTGAAGAAACATACTAATAAACAAAAAGTCCTCAGAATGATTGGGATCCGTTTCAAGTAACTGTCTATCAGAGTCACGGTGGAGGAGGGTGGAGCATCCACATGGGGATCCGACCGGGCCACTCTTTAGTTATTGGTCGTACTCAATGTAAGAAATTCCCTCCTAATAGTTCAAAAAAAGAGATCTAATATTATTAGATATGCATTTTCTGTGGAGCGTGAATACTCTGACTACTAGTGTGAATATATACTCCGGCGACCTCAATGAATGTACAATGACGTCGTTCGCTCCTGTATGGAGTCTTAGTGATGTATGGGCCTAAATTATAGAGAAAAAAGATCTCTCTGGCTAACTATGGGACAAAGCATACATACAATGGACTATGGGAAGTAGCCGGCAAGCAGCATTTTGATAGCACGCTTGCACCAAAATTACCGCTGCTTCTCACGTGGGAGCTTTGGAACGAACAGGGCTAAGACTATGGTAAGGATAAAGTAGAGGAAGAATGTGGTTTGACCTGGAAAGAGTCGCGTGGGTCTATAGGTGAGTGGCGATATGGTAAAGACTGAGGAGCCGTAGCTGCTGTAAGGGAGTTAGGGTGGGGGGTTAGAGAAGACTTGCGTCTAAAATTGAACTTAGTTAGATTCATCATGTTGGAATTAGGTCCTCTGCCATAGTATGACTATGTAATGGATGGTTCTGTTGGGGCTAAAAGTGGTTGTTGAGTGTATAGATTGCTAACTACGTATACCGTGCCCCACCACCTCGCGGACGCGCGGCCTCACCAAAACTACCTTAAAAATAAGGCTGTAGAGCCACACGCAAAGGATATTATCGCGATAGATATTATTAGTGA
>NRSV01000199.1:0-10156 GCA_002286855.1 Bipolaris cookei
GCGAATTGCAGAAGAACCCAGTCGACCAACCATCTACAGCACCATAGCTGACTACTCTAGCGTAGTGCAGATGGGTTCTAGTATTGGCTTGCACGAGTCTGCTAACTCTGCTACGGTTAGTGCAGTAATCAACCTCCGCGATAACACTGGCAACAAGACTGTCTGCGGCTTGACCAACCACCATGTTGTGGCCAAGAAACGCGGCTTGATATTCGAAAACTGTCCCATCGGCCACTTCCTCAGTCCCGATCATCCCGTCTGCCACAACGGCCAAGTGGAAGTCGTGGCTCCGTCACACCCCGACCATGAACGCTTGTTCAATCTCACAACTATACACCGCAATGACCTCATTTGCCAGGTAGTTGAAGTGACGCGCGCACATAGACAGAAAAGTCGATTGTTTGCGAATGCAATCAAAAGGCTTGCCGAGGTTCTTGTGGACTGGGAAGTGCTCGCCGAGGGACCTGATCAGCATTTTGGTACTGTGTGGGCAACCTCCGGGTATCGCATCTGCGACAACGCAAATTACTCCAAGGATGAGAAACTGAGCTTCTCTACCGTAGCCAAGGCTAATGTTGGCGGGGACTCAACCTGCCTACAAATAATCATCAACGGCCGTACTTTAGATTTTGGTCTTAACTGGGCCCTAATTAAGGTGACTCCAGACCGGGATCTTGACGAATATATACCGGCGACACCAGAACATCTCAAACTGCGTGCTGGCGCCCTTGCCGTTCAGTTTACAAGGATTGAGCCAAACAAGAGCTATCGAGTGGCAAAGCGAGGACGTACCACGGGATGGACGTCTGGAATAATTAGCCGGATCGGGTCGATCTTGAAGCTCAGGGCTGATAGCATCAACGTCGTGCCAGTGGACCTGACAAATCGCTTTGGCCGATCTAACGTGATACTGGCATTTGGAGTCTTTCACTCGGAAAAAGGGAAGGTTTTTATGAGCGGCGGCGATTCCGGCAGCTGCGTTCTCCTTGACGAAGCCTGCCGTAAGGCCACTTTTGTCGGTCTTCTTTTCGCCTCCAATGAACTGGCCAGGGTTTCGTACATGATGCCTATGGACATGGTTATTAAAGACATTGAACACGCCACTGGGCAGACTGTTATACAGCCGACATTTGTGGAATATTCGGATCGATGCGCAATGCCATGACTTCAACACTAGAGCCTACCTATGGAACAGTGCGGAAGGGCAGCGACAAAGCAAGTATTTGGTATGGAATAGCCTATAGGTCAGTTTTCGGTGAAGAAGAGCGCATCTAAGGAGGAGCAGTGCTGGTGGTAAGGTTTACATGCTACTGGTTTGTGATAAAGCATCGCATTTCTGTCTCCATGCAACGAGGTTTTTGTTAGTAGTGTATGAGATAACAAGTTCGTTGTCGATATATCTAAGAGACAATTCGTCTCTAGGTGATTTGATTCTTAGGCGCGAGGATGGATCTCTACTGTTTGGCCAGTGAAAGTGAAAGTCTCGTAGCCTGCTCGGCTAGTTCGCTTCGGGCTATCACGTTGCCCGCCCACAATAGTGAAAGTGACTGCCTACCGCACGCTCACTACTAGTGCAAACAAGTCTCTAAGCTCCGCATTGCTGAGATATATATATTAGAATTCTGGCTGCAAGCTCCATCTCCTCTCCACGCAACTGCACTTCAACCACTCTACTCCCAACTCCTCCATCCAGTAATCGCAATAACCACAACAAAAATCACAACGACTTCGTCTCACCGCCATGGTAAGTGTTCTTTCTTTCTTTCTTTCTTTCTTTCTTTCTTTCTTTCTTTCTTTCTTTCTTTCTTTCTTTCTTTCTTTCTTTCTTTCTCTCTCTCTCTCTCTCTCTCATATTTCTCTTACTAACGTATAATGGCAGCCGAGAAACGGAAAGGGCTCCTCAGCTCGCCGTAGTCTTTCGCGCAAGCCACCCAAAACCACCAAACGTCTCATAGAGGTACTTCTCAGGCAAGCCGATATTGTCTTCCAGCGAGGCAAAGACAAAGCAGTACAGTTACGCGCACAGGCTGCAGTAGCCGAGAACGAAGCTGAGCTTGAAGCTGAGAAGTTGCGTGCCGAGGCAAACGACCTTGAAGATGCCACCGAAGCAGATAATTTACAGGAGCTTGCTTCTAGCCAAGATGCAGAAAAGTTGAACGCAAAGAGTCGCAAGGACATTAAGCAGGAGGAGCGAGACAACCAGGGCGACTTTCTGGAGGATCAGGAGAATTCGGAGACTGAGTACGCGTAAAGGCTATCCAGAAACTCATATAGATCCAGGCGGTCGCAGTGTCAGTCTTGATAGACAACACATTAGTCTTGTTCTAGGCGATCTTGATGAGGAGGATTTTGTCGCTCCATCAGTGAGTGAGCTGTGTTGAGCCACCTAGGCTCGGAGATACTTATTATGAATTGAGTTTCTTCTGCTCAGCAATAACCTTCCTAATAGCCTCGGAGCCACGCTCTCTCTCTCTCTCTCTGCTGATCTATTGTTAAACTGTAGGATATATTACGAGAATGTTTACTGATGTATTGTGTCTAATGCTGAATGCCTTGTTGGTATATTCTTCTTAGGACCAGGTGTTTACACAACTAAAGCCAGAACATTGACGCTTAGTCACTTGGTCGTTTCCTATTAACGAAATATTACTTCCATCCCTTGATCTCGCTGTATCTACGTAGAGCTATTCTCTGCATCAGCGGTAAATTTACTGGGTCTATTTTCATCTCTCTGCCCCTTCTACCTACTCCAAATTCACGTGTATTGCGAATTGCTAATTGCAACAAATGATACTCACACAGAACACACACGTATGCCATACACACATGATAACTATATTGTATAACCAGGAAACTGATGGGCATTTATTGTCACTATCGGCTGTAGTCTCGATGGCAGAGCGATCTCAGCTGTTGGGGCCAGGAACTGCATTAAGACCATCACCTTGCCCTCAGTTTCCTCCAAATGCCTCAGAGGGTCAAGGGAAGCTGAAGTTGTATTACTGACAGTGTAAATCGTCCAGCATATTGTCCATCGGAGAGCCGTTCAAATTCCATTGCTTGAGCTTCTGCCTACATCGCCTAGTATGCTACTTCCAATTGCATTGGGTATGTGATTAAGTATGGAAACCAGGACCCCCTACTCTGAGGCTTGATCGCTGCTACGGCTTCAAAACTTGATTCTTTCGGCAAACTGAAAACCTCCTACTTTTTATCTCACTAGTCAGACGATCTGCTGGAGCCACGTAAGATTGATAGCACGTGACAGCTTACACGTAGTACATAGTACAGTGCAGCGTCTGAGGAAAAATAGTACCGGCTTTGGTGAGAAGAACAAAAAGATAGATCTCCCACCAAAACAGTGCCTCATCACTCCACTACGACAACAGATGGCACGCTGCGGCAAACTCACATAATAGAATATAAGAAAGACAACCACCTCTGCATATTTTTGTGTGCTCAATAATACGCGTTGCATGCGAAGTGTCCTCTGGAGATATAAGGCCACTTGCTCTTTTTTCGGCGTTTTCATGCCAAGATCGCCTCTTTCAATAGAAAAGTGCGAAGAAACCTACCACAATATATCCACTATATAATGCATATCCGCCTGCTGCATCGCGCTGTCCAATATCTGATGGTTGTGGTGGAAAGGTATTGTGGGGGAGAGAAAAGCCAGTTGTCACCAAAATCACGTTCTGGCGCCGCCAAAGCACGAACCATTTCTCCTCAGACGCTCTGCAGAATAGGCGGAGCCAGCTACGCGTAAGTTGTCACGTGTTTTCCATATCACGTGGGCTCAGCAGATCGTCGGACTAGTGAGATAACCTACTTTAAGCGATGAAAAGAGATGACTAAGAAAGGCTGACAGGTCCGGGCGACTCTGGCCTTCCGAGACGCACGTTTGTGAAAAGCATAACTATGTGATTGATCGAAACTAATGAATACAGGAGACGAAAAACATAGCCAGAACGTACCAGCTGTGCAAGGAGCAAGATCTTGTCATAGTAAGCATAGAGAGCCGGTAGCATATCCTTTGTGCAGCCAGCACCCACATATCAAATAATTTCACTGAGTATTCCCGTTAGGCCCACTGAATACTCAACGTTCCTCAAAGGCAAATCACTCATGGTCACTCGGAGATTATCGAAAGCCCTACGAACGTCCTGTGACTGGGCATCATCGCCCCAATGTCGCTTCACCGTATCAAGCGTGATGGGTTCAATTGAATAGGCGGTTCAACAACTGCCTTGTCAGCTGGACTACGTGTATAGTACCTGCATTGTTTTAGAAAAAGAACGAATACGATAAAAACTTCGAACTTGGCTACTTACGAAAGCTCTGATGTGTTCGTATCAACACTTTAATTACGATACTGAGACTGTGAGCGAGATGGCAATGCGGCTAGGGTATGTGGCTTGTACTACCATTAAGAAACGCGCTAAAGGCACGGGCAAGCTCTTTGCAAATTTGTGTCTTCGGTTCTGCGCAGATGTGGTGGGAAAAGTAGTGGGCTCCGTACCAGCGTGTGATCTCGTTCACAAAGAACTTCTTGTCAACAGCCTCAATGTATGCAAGGCCGATGTCGAGGCGAACGCCGACCTCGAGAGACTCAAAGACGAGCATGCTGTCGGGACGCGCGCGTAGTGCCTCAAATACGAAAAGCGCAAACTTAACGAGATGGGATCGTTCTAATGGGGACTCTAGGTCCTTTTCTTCAAACTGCCGTACTGCTAGTGCCTGGGTCTTTTGGTTGAACGCAGTTTTTGCGATAGCAATTACCTTGCCGGCTCGACCGCGGATGCCCTGTTCACTCGGTTCAGTTGCGATAAAAACTCGGAACTCGCATTTCGGGAGCGATGGAACGAATTCTTGGTGGAACCAATGCGCTGAAGGATCAGCACCGTCTGCTGGCACTTTGAACTGCTTTCGCGTTTTTTGTGGTTTCTTTCCCTGACATTTGACTCTCTGGGATGCGGCTCCCAACGCGTACGCCTCTCGGTGACAGGTAAGTTGATGTTGTTCTCCGCCCTTCCGCACATGGACGTGTGAAGCGCAGCCACTCTTGGTTCTTTTATGTACCGTTTGATCCTCGTTCTCGAGTGAGCATCGGCAATGACCATAACATGTCTTGGGCCGATAGGAGAACATATCCGGGGATGACTTGGCTATACCGTCTAAGGCTCGGATGTCTCCTAACTTGTCTCTCTCCTGCCGCGCTTCGTGCTCATTCGGATAAATGCGGAAGGACGTTGGAAGATTGTCTTCCAGCAGGCGTACCACACTATAAATTCTGTCGAGACTAGGATTGGTCGGCTCGTTGGTGGTCCAGTGCAGAAAAAAGACACTGCGTAGCGGCTCATTGTGTTCATCGGTGCAGGAGTTGTAGAGCAGCTCTCTCAGAAGCTGTTCATCTAGCCAGTCCCATGTATGTGCCTCGACGGAAAACGTGTTCTTTGCTTCCGCTTCCGTGGCTAGAATTGTGACCAAACCCTGATGTATACAATGACCTGCATTGGCCCTTGAGACGACTGTGTTGCGCAAGGTCATCGAACGGGCTCGTGTTAGCCAGGGATCGTGACCTAGGCTTTCATGATCATCAGAGAAAACCTGAATGGCGAGAGTAGCAGTTTCTTCTAGTGGATTTTCGTCCGGAAAAGTAACCCATATCAGCTTCTGATATGGCTTTGGTGCGTCAAGGGAAGATGAGGGCACTGCTGCTTGCGAAGGTAATGGAAATCGGCCTGCGACGCCGAGACCGTCACACTGACCCTGAGGAGATTCCGCCTTTTCGCGCCTCTGTTTTTGTTTGTTTTTCTTTGTCTTAAGGTGGTCTTCACACAGGTTACTGGGCAATTTGGGTGCCTTATCACATTTGAGATTGGCTGTACATTCCCCCTTCAGGCCGCGCTTAGTTAGTTTATCGCGGTAATTCCGGCTTTTTTTATCCTTCATTTCTTCTTAATCGTAAAGAGGGTATGATAGCACGTGAGGTGGGGCCTGAAGCGGGATGCGAGGTGGGATGTGAGGTGGGATGCGAAGTGAGACGCGACGCGGGGCCTGAGGCGGGGCCTGAGGCGGGACCTGAGGCGGGACCTGAGGCGGGAAGGTGATGGAGCTAATACCATTATTGTACTAGCAGAGCACTGTAGGCCAATCATAGCCGTTGAGATTTTCTGCGGCTCGCTAAAATCTGCCTTTACCGAGATAGCTCTGGCAAGGCACTTGAGCGTAGCGACTGATTTAGCGTTTAGTACGACATACGGATGGTCTCCTGCCAACTGCCCGGCATTAGTAAATCGCAGAAGTAGGCTATATATTCTAATTCTCGCGCTCGTCTAGCATTTTCTAACTGTTCTTATACGATATACGTGTCTGTTCGTGTCTAATATTAAGAACAAAGACTGCTCTATTGTCAAACACTGTGATTAGAATGTTAGACTTGCTCTTGTCGTTTCCGAGGGTCGTGCGATTGCTAGGCAGCGCACCAATAGTTGACCTCAGTATAGTAATTGTACCTCGATCAGCATTACCTAAAAAATTGGTGTGCAACCAATCGGTATAAATAGCCGCTATGTCTGCCTAGTACTAGCAGGTTGGGGTGCGGCCTGCTACTCTTTTCTAATAAACTGGCATATAAGACGCCTGACGCAAAATCGTTTTAGGCCATTCAAAAAGGGCATTTTTATAATCAATCGCTCCTTAGAATACCTTACAATGAACTATAAAAAGATCTGTTCTTGCAAGAAATTGAGATTTCTGACGTTGGTTCATCCTTTTAGTTTTGTTGCATCAACAGAACTGCTATTGTGTCCAAGCTGAGTGTCGTAACTAGCTCTTGTCCCAATTCTGGGTATATTCTGAGGAAAGACAAAAGGCATGGTGGCGGCTAAGAATGCCGTTTACCGCGAGAAAGAATTTTGGCTGTAGCATATGTTGTCCATTAGTTCGAAACAAACACCCAGATCCATTGATTTGGAGCGGATGGTTAGAGTGTCCGAGACTTCTTTCGAATCCCTTGACAGATGGTAGCACAAACAGCAGTAGCGGCAGTGTATGGTCATTCTATATTGAAACCACTATGGAATGGATGAAGCGTGTCACCCGGAGCTTTCTAGAGTGGATGTTTGATAAAGCTTGCCTCTGGGAGATGGAAAGGAGCTTGCGGTATGGCTACGCAAAGCTGATAAAGATGTACTAAAAGAACGGCTTCGTAAGACAGTCCACTGCTTCCAGGATAGATTTTGATAGGTAGCAGTGTCGTCTCTAAATAATTCATGATGTGCAAAAGCAAAACGAGGACCAGCGTGTGAAGAAGCAATGTTCTCCAGGAACGATATCGTGCGAGTCGGTCAAGCAGTAGATGCTACTGAAAGTACTGGTGACTAGAAACAGAGCCAATGAACGATGTGCTAATACCAATGGCAAGCTTAAGCACGTCTCAATTACGCAATGCACGGTGTGATGTAAGACTGATTGTTTTAATCTTAGAGAGCTGGCTCATGTAGCACATACGCTAGTCTATGCTCGGAGAGCACTGCCGCATCAGCGGTAACTTCTCCATATACAGAATTGTCCTACGAGCTGAGGATATGTTGTCTTATTTAACGCAGCAGTGCATCAACAACGTACTTCCACTACCACCTAGCAGGCTCTACAGTCCAAGTGCTATGCACGGTACAAACCTGCAGGTCCCTCATCACTATCCATCCCTTCTAGAACATGTCACTGTAGTACCTAGGTTACTTCTCAGACGACTTGTTCATATCCAGGTTCTGACAGAAGACGTAAGAGAAGCGAATCAACAGTAGCAGTCACGAAGATGGCAGCTGCATACCGTCTTTAGAGGAAGAGGCGAAGATAGCTAGTGACAGAAAGCGATAACAAAGCAAAACGCGTGCTCTCTACAGCTCTCACTCCAGCGGCCAAAGCAACATACTCAAATCGAAAAGCCAAGCTCGATGCTGTTGTGAAGATGGCTCAGATAAATCAACACAGCACTGAAATCTTCACTGACGATCACACCAGCATGGCTCCAACAGACGCACAGCAGCAATAGAACAGATGATGATTACGTTGGCTTTGTCAAGTGCACTCCTAGCACTATATATTGCCTCTGTCTGTCACCCAGGGCTCAGGCCACTGATACGAGTGACACATGCACACCAGCCTACCACACAGTTAGACTATTGCGTTTTCAACCAGCAGTGGCGTCGTTGACACCACCTCGTTCGAATATCTCAAACTTGCGTAGTACGTCAATGATCAGGATATTGCCATCATGAAAGTGCGATAGATGTTCAAATGCTTTGAGGGTGTGACGAATTTGACTAGTGTATTGGATCCCAAGCAGCAACAACTAGTAGTTGGTTGCAGTTTACGAGCATCTCATTCAATTCGAGCATACAATTCTGTCCCCATGTACCATCCTAGCAACTCGAACCATGACGCAATATAACTTTTTCGGACAGAGGATTGGATTGACGCGGCCGTATGGGAAACAGGGGCGATTCTCCACGAGGAGAATGCTAGCAATATTAGCGGCAAAGAAAGTGGAGGCTGGAGCAGGAAGGCTTACCTAGATGTAACTGGGGATGATCAGGCCAAACCTTCGACGGCCTCCTGCACATCTCCAGCGGACACACCCGACGTATCAGGAAGGTCATCATTCTGGCCCGAAGTGATCTGGCCATCTGCATAGTGTCAGTATCACAGCTTTCCGTATCGCGCTAACGTGATATCTACCGTTGCCCTCAGAGGTCTTTGCCGGAGCACTTTTCTCCTCGAGAGGGGGCTCGCTGTTGATATCATGGCTGTTGGCACCGTGCTTGTTGGATGTCGCATGTGAGGCAGCCGCACTACCGCGAGCAGCTTTCCCGTAGGCAATCAGGCTAGTAGGATTGCTGTGCAAAAGACCCATCTTGTACCCGATTTGAACCATCTCCACACACAACTGGGCGGGGCTTGTGTTGCTCAGAACAGCAAGCTTTTCATAGTCAATCTGTACATGATGTCAGCAAAATGCGAGTGAACCAAGATGCGCAGCTTGTCTGCAAAGACAATGGTTTGTCGAGAGAAAGATGGGACCGACTTACATCTGGAGGTCCGTCCTTGCATGCCAACAGGCAAAGAGGCAGTCGTGTATGTTCAAGCCTGGTCAATTCTCCATGCGAGGTAGCAGTAGACATCTTGTTAGCTGTTGACTGTGAATGGTGTAGGAGTGTATCTGGTGGCGAAGAGGACTAGGAGTTTAAGACTGCGGAAGCAAACGAGTGATAGAAGATACAAGAAGTGGATTGGTGCGCGGGCGAGTATTAGTAAGAATAGAATTTCCGCATGTTTGTGAGGAAGGACGGCAGTCACGTTAGAAAGTGAAAATGATGGTGAAAGTGAATCCTACGTACTTGTACGTAGCTAGTGAACGTGTGCAACAGTTCAAGCATTGCAGCTCCCCATGAAAGATGACGTTGTAGACCCCCACCAAGATGTTTCCGTCCAACAATCTATTCGTGGCATACTCTAACCACCTCCCGTCTGATTTCTATCGACTTATA
Source organism: Bipolaris cookei (assembly GCA_002286855.1). Taxonomy (NCBI): domain Eukaryota; kingdom Fungi; phylum Ascomycota; class Dothideomycetes; order Pleosporales; family Pleosporaceae; genus Bipolaris; species Bipolaris cookei. Next base: position 9,552 of record NRSV01000199.1, read on the forward strand.
CATGCTGGATAAACGCACGTGGCGTCCAAATGGGGTGGTTTTGGTGGAGGGCTTGGCGGGCTTGGCGGGCTGTGATGCAGTAACAACATCACTTTTAACAACCATAATAAGATTACTATTCAGCTGTGGTTTGCCTGTAATAGGTTTCTTTTTACAGTTGCAGCAGCGCGATCTTCTGCTCTTGCGCCCGAGCGGCAGCCAGTTGCGCAGCTCTACTATCGTATCTCTTTTGCCATTTCCCGCGTCTCTTCTTACCTCAGCAGCTGTTTGTCTTTTATTAGCGACAGTTACGTTACAGTCTTTGGTTCTATTTTCTCGCTTACGAATTCTTTTCTTGTAGTTGCTGTTTTCCGCCTCTTTGCGAGCTATAGCCTTACAAGTCAAGGGCTCCTAATCACCGTCGTACCATGGCACTCTTGGTGCTGCTAGATAATGTAAGCAGTTAAGGTTATAAGAAGTATTGTGTGTTGTGATGTGTATCATGATAGGAGCAAGTTTAAATACAGCGTTATTAGTCAGTGGGCAACCACGTGACTATACATGGTACTTCTGGGCTTACACACCTCCCTCAGATTCGAACGCATGTTGAAGCTGATGTGATCATA
>NRSV01000002.1:7863-33157 GCA_002286855.1 Bipolaris cookei
CTCTAAAGGCGTATTGATGCAGGGCGTTGTTAAGTCTAACTCTAGGAGGGTATAGAGCCGCTTCTACCTCGCTAAGTATAGTAGGTAAGGTTCTAAAGGATCCTAGAGTTTTCCTGAAGGCCTGATTCTGCAGCTTCTGCCTCTGATTGAGGGTTGTTGTTTGTTCCTTCCAGAAGATTTGGCATCCATAGTCTGCTACGCTAGTAATGCAGGCTAGATAGAGCTGTCGTACTGCTCTAGGCGAAAGGCCTTTATTTGAGTTTGCTAGCCTGCTAAGGCGGTGGAAGGCTGCGCTAGCATGTTGGTTCCTGATATGGCTGTGGTGCTTGAACTTGAGGCTGCAGTCAAAGTGGATACCCAGCCATTTAACTAGCTCCTTAGACTGTACTATTTCCTGATTTGGGAGAGTGAGGGCTCTACTTTGATCTTTTCTAGATCTTGTCCAGTTAACTAGTTCAGTCTTTGAGCTGTCGAATTGGATAGCTGACTCCTCTGCCAGTCTAAAGAGACTCTGGATCTCCTTTTCTAGCAGCCTGATGTTTTTCCTCACTGATGTAGACGGTATTGAGATCTGTGGGTCGTCTATATAGGAGGAGGAGTACGTAGGCTGGCAAATGGGTAGGGTCGGGTAGGGTTGGGTTTTGATTACGTAGGACCCCAACCCAACCCAACCCATATCTTGGTATACCCAACCCAACCCTACCCATTTCTTGGTGCCAAGTGTTGGGGTAGGGTAGGGTTGGGCAGGACTCGCAACGGATCAAATCAAAGCGATATTTGATTTGATTGATTTGATTTGATTATGTAAGCGTTTGATTCGATTTGATTTTGATTTGAATTGAATAACTTGCTTTGAATTGATACCCCGCTGCGGGGTAGAACCACGCTGCGATACCTGTAAAATCAAACAAAGGGCACTTATAAATAATAGATGTACTAATCGTAAACCTATAATTCGCAGCCTCTCTAGTGACATGTTATGATAACATTATTATATATAGAAGCAGCTAGTTGGAGTCTTCAGAGTCGTCAGAATCGATGTTAGAGCATTCAGTTTCAGCCATGTTTGCTACCCGACGCTCTCCTACTATACCCTCCTGTATGAGAGACCTAAGGACCTGGTTCCTCTCTAACGTGGACCCTAGTAGTGAGCTCCTACTAGATGTACACGTTTTTGAAGCCTCACTAAATCGACGCTCTAGGTCTGAACTCATTGCCGGTGCAGCAAAAATATCAAGCGCTACCTTATGCAGTGTAGGAAAGCGCTCCTTGTTATTGCGCCACCAAGTGATGAGATCTATTGGCTCCTTCACAACCTTGCGTTTGCCAGTGGCTCTATCAATTGTTATGCCATCCCGCCGTGGTACCTTTGGTGTTGTGTAGTAACGGTCAAGCTCTTGTGCAAGTGTTTCAGTATCAGGCTCGGAAGGAACGTAGTCGTCGGAGAAGAGGAGGTCATCGTCAAATGGATTCTCTGTGACAAGGACATTCGCCTGCGATTGAGCAACCTGAGTAGCTCTAGTAACGATTGACGGCTCTACATCAACGTCAGTATTGATAGATCTAGTATCATAAGACTTGCACAGCATTTCAAAACGCTTTTGAGCGCTGCTGAGCCACCCAGATCGACCCTCCCATCGTTTCTGGAGGCCTCGCCAATTAATGTTGGGATTAAGGATCCGAGCTGCAGTGTAGGCTGGTGTTTGGTCCGAAACCCTGTAGTAGAAGTCGAGCTTTGCCCAGACCAAAGCTGCAAATTGCTTTACCTCCTTACTTGGCTGGGGCTGTCTCTTGCTTCGCTCTGTCCACTGTTCATAGTACTCGAGGAGCTTCTCGATCTCGTCTAGCCAAGTCGAGATGTTCACCTTCTGGCCTTCTAGTCTTTTCGTTGATAGGTAGAGTGGTTTAAGCAGCGCTTCGATCGCAGTGTGTCCCAGTCAGCGTTAGTAAGCCGATCATAGCTAACAAGCTCGTCGCCAGCTTGTTCGAGTTCGAAGAGGTGGAAGTCAACTGACTTTCGAAGCTTAAGTACTGTACTAGAGTTAGTACTCAATGTAGCGGCCTTAGTGATCCCCTAACACAGAACTTACGCCTATGTATCATATGATATGATGAGTTCCAGCGCACACCACCGTCGCAGACTAGCGAGAAGATCTTTCTAACCTCTGCCTGACCTTCAACCTCCTTCTGAGCCTTTCTAAAGTTCTCTCTCCGCTGGTCTGAAGCACAAATGTGGTTGACAATGTTATGGGCCTTGCCAATGGATCCCCTTTTCCTCCACTCAGCCTGCTGTACCTGAAGAGACCCTTCGTCTTGTGGATCCACTGGCTTGAAAGCGGTGGCAAGCAACTGAGTATCCCGGTCGTTCTGCCTAGCAACGTCCTCAACTCGCTCGTCATTAAGGGCATCCCCATTCAATTTCCTCTTTGTAGATGCGCTAGGCTTGTAGGTTAAGGCTGATTGAGCTGCAAGGTTGATAATATGGCCTCCGCACCGTAAACGACGATGTCGCCAGTCGAAAGAGAACACGTCTCCAAGAAGCCGGCAGGCAGCGTCGTTATTGTAGGCGTTGTCGCTAACAATATAGCCAATGTTACTGCTATCAATTCCGTGCTCATTACAGATTGTGTGTATAAGGTTGCAGATAGCCTCTCCAGTGTGACGGCCGTGGATCTGTCGAAGGGCGATAAGGACGTCAACTCGCTCGTATTCGTTATTCAGCTAGTGGGCTTCAACGCCAAGGAAGGAGAGGTGATTGTACGATGACCAGATATCGAAGCTAAGCGATATCTTCGATCGTGCGGCTTGAATAGAGCAATGAAGTACACCAATAGCTTTAGTAACTAGTTAGTCTATAGAGTTAAAACAAGGGAAGAAAGGGCGACTACGCTTACCATAGCTATAGTGAGCCTTAATTAGTCGCTTGATAGAGTTACCACTATGATATAAGAACCTGTTATCGATTTCTGGATTGAGGGACTTGAAAAGCTCTCTCGCTTGTAATGACGAAGCTCCAGCATAACTTTGATTGTTAAGGATCACCCAATCAACTAGCCTCCGCTGGAAGTCAAGGAAGTCAATGTTCGTAAACGTACGCAGGCGCTCATCCATAGCCCTAATTTGAGCATTCAAGGTACTGATCCTGTTGTCTTCAGCACTGCTATTGAGGCCGAGTGGGTCATATGTATTGGGTAAGTTATCTCGCTCTACTTGGCTAATGTTATGCTTTCGGAATAGATGCGCTGCTGCTGCTGTTGAGAACACTGGATCAAAGGTAGTCTCATAACCAGCACTATTACAGTGGGTACAAATCCCTCGATCTTTGTTTGGGTTCAATAGGTGATAGACGAGAGCGCCATGATTGTAGATCCAACTTCGGCGTTGTCGAGAGTACTTATGTGCAAACTGAAGTCGGAGCAGATAGCCGCCGCAAAATCGAGTATTAATATCGAAGCTATGCGGAATGGCATATTCACGTTCGCATGTTGGCGACAAAGGCAGGTTAGATAAGCTCGTAAGCGAGTCAGAAGATACTGATGTCATGCTAACAAAGAATGTATTGTAACAAAACGTTGTGTGCACTATTACATTGTACGGTAGAAGTGGATTAAATATGTTTCTAAAGGCATAAAGCGTGAAGCGGACGTGGCGAGAATTGGATAGTTAGCTTGACCAATAGAGTCGCTGGGCTATCTGTCCGACGCACTCAGCGTCTCATTCTAAGTAGCTAACAAGGTTATGCCATGCAATTTTCAAATCAAATCAAGTTATTCAATTCAAAGCAAGTTATTCAAGTTTCGCTTAAATTAAAAACAAATCAAGCTATTCAAATCAAATCAATCAAGCTTTGATTTGATTTTGAACCATTGCGAGCCCTGCGGGTTGGGTATACTAAGACATGAGCAGGGTTGGGTAGGGTTGGGTTGGGCTACATCAAACTTATATCTTCTTCATAGATCTATTTCGTTACGTACAACTAGCAGATTTAATATTTATACTATTAAATTATCACAGTAATGCTAAGAACAGCGGTAATTAATATCTTTAAGGTCTTATGTAACGTTTTACGCATCTTATTATCTCACCTTATTATCACAGATAGTTATCACAGCTGATTGACATAGATCAAATTCACTACTAGGTATAAAGCTACCAATAGCTAAGTATGTTCCTAGATACAGTAGAGGTGGCGCTTACGAAAAGCTTCTTCATAAAGAGTAGTTACAAGACTAGGTTAGCTAAGCTTCAAAGCAACAGCTTCGAGACAACTGCAGCTAAGGAAGTATAGCTGGAGTTTGTTAAGAGCCTTAGCAAACAAGAGCTGGCCATTATCAAGAATAAGAGCTAGAAGTAAGTTTATCACGCACCTTTATCACAGACTCAAACTAACTATGTTAGACCACGCAATCAGGAACCTACGCTGAACAACCTTAATAAGAACACTGTTGAATGGACTCTATTGGCTAGCCAGCGCTTGGTGTTAGCAAGATGTCTAAGTCAATACAGCTAGTTGCACGGTGTACACAGCGTGCGGGTAGGTGGGGGTGGCAAGTAACTATGGTTCATTGCTCTCTCTGTTCTACGTTCAAAGGAAAATCAAAGGAAAAAGGGTTGATGTACTCATGGGTCCGTGCACAAGTATCCGTGGGGAACCGGAGTCACGCGATCACTCCCTCAGTGCCTGATTTAGGTTCGGACAAACACAATAGTTAATGCCGGCAATCCCTATATTAAAGGATATGGTAGCGATGAGTGTAAGGAGGCTATTAATAATAACGACTAGCCTAATTACTTTGCTAATAGAGAGGATGCATATCTAGCTAAGGAATGTTTTGATGAGGTCTCTGAGGATGAGCACGAGGATATTATTGTTATTATTATTCCATTATAGTCCTGTATCAGCCGTTGGCTATGTAGGACTTTGGCCATAGGCCGCTCTATCTACTTAGTTTACAATTTAGGGAGTTTTCGATGGGGGTAGTGTAGCTATTGTGCTTCGGCCTTTGTCTATTTGAGCTATTGCTAGCTTTCTAGACGCCTGGTGCTAAAGAGCAGTTGGGTAACAGGGAGAGATGTAGGGCAGCTAGGCTACCTTCCAGCGGGCTCTCTTTAACTTTAGCTCTTGAGGATGCTACCCATCCTCTATCGTTATGTCTGATCAGCCTGAGCCTTCTAGTCTTCTTGAATTTTCTCAGCCACTCAAAATAAGCGCGCCCCATATTGTAAAAGGGGGAAGAAAATAATGCATATGTTATTCAAATATCTGCCTGCGCAAACGCTAAAGGGTAATATCCAGAGTCAGACTCTATCAAAACGGAAGGAATGGTGGAAAGATACGGACTGGGCAAAACACCTCTCTGGTAAAACCCCACTATGGGGCTCTTCCACCCGCTCAAGTCACATTTGGTCACAATTTGGAGAAGCTGCAGATACTAAGAACGGACAACCATACGTCTTTTGCCTTAACTGTGGTCTATTACTACAGCACCCAACACCAAAAGGTATAGGCACAAATCACCTTGTTGTAGATAATCGCTACTTCACCTATTCTACGAGAGAATCGCATGCGCAGTCCACACCCGTGACTCTGCGATACATCTAGTCTATAGTCAAGCTATCAAGACTATGATAACTCGTTCAGTTAGACATCTTGTCTTTGCCGCTATAGTTTACGCAATCTTCTACTTGATTAGGCTCTTCGAGAATCTTTGATAACTACCCGTTATAAATTCCAGAAGATGTTTCAACAGCAATTTGATACAGCAGTTGCAGGACTTCTCCATGATCTAGGCCAGGGGACTAAAATATCGTTCGCGTTAGACGCTTGGTCTGCAAACAACCATCTTAGATTTCTAGCAATCAAGCTGGCTCTGAGTCTACTACGGACAAGTAGAAGGCAGAGACCTCTACGTCTGAGTCGATAGTAGAACAAGCAGCACCCTACACTTTGACAAAACCTTCCATAGAAACATAATCGTATTTAATGCTTTGATGTCCGAAGTGCCTTCGGTCTTGGTAATGCTTATGTGGGATCTAACAATCTTCTTTCATAGTTGTCCGTTGGAGTGATCTTGTGGTCATTTTTTTGCTTGCAGATTGATTTCTTCGCCACATTACTAACACCTAGGCTGAGCTTTTGTAGGAATCCAACCTCTAGTGTCTATTTTCTTACTCCCGTACGTCCAGCTGGAGTGGTTCAGTTGGAGTCCTATCTCAGCCTCTATACTCAAAGGATCCTGCCTAATTGTTTATCCACAAAATGCTTGACATATCAACGGGCAATTATAATTCCATATCGCTTTGTGCGACCTCACTTCATCAAACGATGGCCACAGCCTGCAGATATTCCATGTAGGTTTCCAACGGCTGCATCACATTCTTCACAATCCCATTTCTCCAGTTCTTTTCTCTGTCTGTGACGCCTGTAAAGCACCACTTGACAGCAGTCGTGTAGTCTTCTCCGCCTTCGCCACTTACACTGCGGGACCACTTCAGCCCTGCCATCACGTCCAAATCGTGTTTAGTCGTGACATCCATGGTTGACGGGGGCTTCTTGTATGACGCATGGTCTTCTAACCGGCAACCAAAGCAAAGCTCCAGCAGGATTATGCCCAATGAGTAAAAGTTATACTCATCCGTTGAATCATTGGAGGCGTGAGTATGATTGTGTGGGAAGCCCTGTCGAATAAAAGGCTCGCCGTATGGTAAGACGTCACTATCGTCATCAATATGAGGGAAGAAAATGATGTCCTCTTTGCAAAGGCCCGTCCGCAGCCAGGGTGTTGATTGGAGTTGTGCTACCGACGAAGCAACAAGAAGCGCAATGAGATAGCGTTGGCGCCGCGAGAGCGGGTTTTCGCAGTCACGCGAAAGAATTTGGTCAAGTGTGATGGGATCATTTCTGCTACCCTTCTGTTTTTGATTGACTGGATGAAGGTGGAAAGCTTCATCATCATGACCAATGATTCCCATACATATTCCACAATCTTGGTCGCCCAATCGCTGACATAATTCAATATTGTGATCAATAACCACGTCCACTTGAATCTCTGGTACGGTGGACGAGGGTGCCACAAACTCCAGCCTCTTCCGATTTGAAACCGTAGGCAATGCTACGCCAGCTGGCGTGGGCGAAGTTTTTTGGCGAAGCAACAAAGACGTAGCGGCTTTCGCTCCCTGCTGACGAGAGCAATTCAGCATATGACCACAAGAAATTTCTTTCCGGCTCCATGGAGTATTCCCATAATCTGATGGAGCGAGGAACATGAAGACAATCTTAAAACAAACTTCTGTAAGTGTCCGATGCTCCAGTCGCAAGTTGGCGAAATGGTAATGTTGACAAGAACACTGCCAAGCAGCATGAAGCGCCTGGAAAAATACCTGTGACTTCTTTGAAACTTTCTTGAAAACTGATTCTAGCTCAGAAGTCTTTGTATTGTGTCCAGGTGTGACGTCTTGGAGCGCAGATACCCTGTCACTGGAGCTTAAAAGCTTCTCCAATTTCTCATTGCACTCCTTGAGTTGGCTGAATAGCTCATCCCTGATTGATTCTCCAAGACTAAATTTTATTCGAAAAAACTCATAATCCAGTCTGTCCTTGGTGGCAGAAAGCTTCGATGGCTGTGGAGAGTGCTGTGAGCTTGGTGATAGGCTGGAGCTTCTGGTAGTCAGAGCTTATTCTGTATATTCTTTTTGTCGAAGTATAGCTCGTTCTTGAGCTCTTCTACAATTTCGTTCATTTCGGTCATGGAGTTCTGGTATGGCTTATACGACTCATTCAACCTGAATTCCAGCCGTTGCTGCAACGCAGCATCATCCCATCTTTTGCCACATGGATCGGTAATGAGCTTCGTAACCTCATCCGCATCCTGAATCAATGGTAAAAGAAGCTCCTTAAGGTTGTTCTTGTATATTATCTCGTGAAACTGGATATCGCGCTAGCATTTAGTGTACTCCTTCCGTATTCGCCAATAGAAGCCGCCGACCTTGGCCACATCACGCCAGTGCTCGATGCCGCTAATCAGCAGCGGAAAGGCACCAAGAACGATACCTGCTACTTCTAGACCACTCATATGAATATAAATACGATTTCAGAAGGAAAGGACTAGTGAAAAAGTGATGGATGTTGGGGGTGGAAAGCAGAAAAGGTATTCCATGCGTTACCCGCACATTCAGCCCCCGAGCTGAATTTGCTAACTTGCGCCATTTCCACCAAGTATCGCAAAAGCAGTCAGATCATCCGTATTATGGCTTCTTCATTTTACTTCCAAAAAGGGCTCTCAAAAATTGAGCAATAGGCTGTTGAGAGATGGCGCTGTTCATATCGAACCACTGCCGCTCCTGCATCAGTTCCCTACAAGAAGTTATCTCGATCCTTTCTCAGCCGAACCGCAGTGACAATCATGTCAAACCATCCCAAGTTTGTGAGGAGCTGGACAGGTTCGGTTTCTTTATTGGAAACATCGGAGCTCTTCATCGACCTGGATCACCCTTATCTATCAAGTCACGCCTGCAAGATGCAAACGATGTACTGATTCATATCTTTGGCTTCTTGGCTGACTTGAACGACATTACCGCTGAACTTCTCGACATAGTCTCTGGTAGAAGAGAAGGCATGGTTGTCAAAGTGTAGGGTGCTGCTTGTTCTACTATCGACTCAGAGGTAGAGGTCTCTGCCTTCTACTTGTCCGTAGTAGACTCAGAGCCAGCTTGATCGAGAGATTCTAGAGAGAGAAGATATGTGCTAGGGAAGAAACACTAATTGATTGATCGTTGGTTGTGTGATTTGATCTTGTGTGAATTGCTCTGTTTTCTATCTACTTGCTATCCTTCTATTATAAATATTAGCTAGAATAGATTCTAGAAGAGTCTATCTAGTAGTAGCTTGCGTAATCTTAAGCGTCATAGATAGATGTTATTGATGTATGTTGATAGATCGACTATAGACTTGATTGATCGCAGAGTCCGGGTGTGGACTGCGCATCCGGATTCTGTCGTAGAATAGCTGAGTAGCTTATCTACAACATGTTTCAGGCCTCTTGACTCATAACAGTAATAGGTAGACCTGTTCTGCACACAAGGGTAGGATGTGATCGCGAGCTAGCTGTCTTAGGGTTAGTATATGTTGAATTTCTTTGATTGGCGGATACTGGCAAGGGGAATCCTAGGTCGGCAGGGGTCTTTTCAAATCGTCGCTTGCACAAAGGGTGAGGGCGGTTTTGAAACTTACTTTAGCCTACGAGCAGCTCGCTCCCTACACACCTACAATGGAGACAAAAAATGGGAGTGACCAGCTTTAACAAAGGAAGAACTCGAATTTTCCTGCCTAAGAATAAAGGCTACCTCACTAGGACCAGACCAGATTAGCCAGGACGTATTCCAAAACGTCTACCAAGCTCAGCCAGAGATACTCTTCAAGATTTACTCCACTCTATTCAGCCTAGGTTACCAACCAAGGTGCTGAAGAATAGCGAAAGGAATCATCTTAAAGAAACCAAATGTTGGCACGATAGGGGTATCACGGGGTGTATCAACTTGCAGCTGCAATACTATGGTTGGGCTGGCAAATAGGTAAGGTCGGGTAGGGTTGGGTTGGGCTAGATCAAATTTATATGTTCTTCATAGATCTTTTTCGTTTCGTACGACTAGCAAATTTAATATTTAGAATATTAAATTATCATAGTAATGCTGAGAAAAGTTGTAATTAAGATGTTTAAGGTCTTATGTAACGTTTTAGGCATCTTATTATCACACCTTATTATCGCAGATAATTATCAAAGATGGTAAACATAGATCAAATTCACTGCTAGGTATAAAGCTCCCACTAGATAGGTATGTTCCTAGATACAGTAGAGGTAGCGCTTACGAAGAGCTTCTTCATAAAGAGTAGTTACAAAACTAGGTTAGCTAAGCTTCAAAGCAATAGCTTCGAGACAACTGCAGCTAAGGAAGTATAGCTGAAATTTTTTAAGAGTCTTAGCAAACCAGAGCTGGCCATTGTCAAAAATAAGAGCTTGAAGTAAGTTTATCACGCACTTTTATCACAGACTCAAACTAACTTTGTTGGACCACGCAATCAGGAACTTAAGCTGAACAACCTTAATAAGAACACAATAGTTAATGCCTGCAGTCCCTATATTAAATGATATGGTAGCGATGAGTGTAAGAAGGCTATTAATAATAACGACTAGTCTAATTACTTTGCTAATAGAAAGGATGCATATCTAGCTGAGGAATGTTTTGATGAGGTCTCTGAGGATGAGGATGAGCACGAGGCTATTGAGATAGGCGAAAATCAGTATGGCGATGAGACTGACTTTGAGTGCTTTTCTGATGTTAGTTACGAGGGGGACAACGCATAGATAGTATCCAGTAGCTGCTTGCCATAATCCCAGCTTATAATGATCTAATGATTTCATTAGTTATAACTATTTCTTTTTACTTCATGACGTGTATATCTTCTTAGAAGTGGCACCACTGAGATAAACTGCCGTGATCAACCAATCGCAGGTCGATATTCTTGTAGGGTAAAGTTTGTTTTAGGTACTACTGATATAAACCGCTGTAATAAACTAATCAGGAGCGGACATCTATGCAGGGTGGAGTCGCTTTTAGGTACTTACACGTCACCACTTACAAGGATTAGGCGTTACAGCAAAGTCACTGTTTCTAAGCTAGAGCTGGAAGAAAGCTGTCTTACATTGTTCACGTCCTTTAACTTTAGCTCTTGAGGATGTTACCCATCCTCTATCGTTATGTCTGATCAGCCTGAGCCTTCTAGTCTTCTTGAACTTTCTCAGCCACTAAAAATAAGCGCGCCCCATATTGTAAAAGAGGGGAAGAAAATAATGCATATATTATTCAAATATCAGCCTGCGCAAACGCTGAAGGGTAATATCCAGAGTCAGACTCTATCAAAACGGAAAGAATGGTGGAAAGATACGGACTGGGCAAAACACCTCCCTGGTAAAATCCCACTATGGGGCTCTTCCGCCCGCTCAAGTCACATTTGGTCACAATTTGGAGAAGCTGCAGATACTAAGAGCGGACAACCATACGGCTTTTGCCTTAACTGTGGTCTATTACTACAGCACCCAACACCAAAAGGTATAGACACAAATCACCTTGTTGTAGATAAGCTACTCAGCTATTCTACGACAGAATCCGGATGCGCAGTCCACACCCGGACTCTGCGATCAATCAAGTCTATAGTCGATCTATCAAGACTATAATCGATCAATAGACATCTATCTATGACGCTATAGATTACGCAAGCTACTACTAGATAGACTCTTCTAGAATCTATTCTAGCTAATATATATAGTAGTAGGATAGCAAGTAGATAGAAGACAGAGCACTTCACACAAGATCAATTCACACTACCAACGATCAATCAATTAGTGTTTCTTCCCTAGCACATATCTTCTCTCTCTAGAATCTCTCGATCAAGCTGGCTCTGAGTCTACTACGGACAAGTAGAAGGCAGAGACCTCTACCTCTGAGTCGATAGTAGAACAAGCAGCACCCTACACTTTGACACGCCCATCTTTATAACAGGGCTTCTCTTACATAGACTGCATGATGTGGGTGGTGAATGCAAATAAGGAAAGTCAAACTAGAAATGTAATTTCTTTGAAATCCAACTCTTTGAAATCCAAACTTGACCCTTTAGCGTACAATATAACAACGTGGAGGTGGGAGCATGATAAAGAAATCCACTAGTCTTTGTAGAACTGTTGGAGTATGCCGTAGCCTTAAAAGCAATGGTTCTCCGAGAAGACCATCCTTCGCGGCTGGTATTCCAAGAAATGCTCGCAGACAGGTATACGCAGCTATTGGTCAACCAGGAGTTAGCATAAATTGCTTTTCCTTTATAGGGGTAGATATTGTTAGGCATAACTGTAGTGTAGCCTGATAAGCAGATATTTTCAGGTATTATAGTCGCTTTGTGTTTACACATCCTGGGAAAACGAATAATGTGGTTCACAAGCGAGTGGCCCACGCCCCACCATCACGTTAACATCAATACTACAACGCGTAATGACTCTACAACGCACCAATAAAACTTCCTATACTGAAGCAGATCTTCAACTTGCTCTTTTTGATATCCAATCGCAACCTCTTCAAGCCAAAGACGTTCTGCCTCTATCTATAACGTGCCCCGAAGAACTTTATCTCACCGACACGCTGGAAAGCGCACCCGACGCGATTGCAAGGCGAACTCAAAGCGCCTAAATAAGCTAGAAGAGGAGGCTATAGTTAGGAGTATTCTTGAAGAGTCTGCGCGAGGATTTGCGCCTACGAAGGCTGAAGTTCGAGCAATGGCTAATAAACTCCTGCATGAGCGCGCCAGCAACCCTGTTGGCAAAAACTGGGTTGACAACTTCGTTGAGCGAACTCCTGAGCTCCGTACGCGCTGAAGCCATCCTTATGGTCACCAGCGAGCTGCCTGCGAAGATCCAGCAGCTATTAAGTGCTGGTTTGATCTAGTCGAGGCGACAAAGCAGAAGTGGGGTATTGTGGACGACGATATCTATAACTTTGACGAAACTGGCTTTATGATGAGCAAGATAACATCACAATTAATTATCACAGCGTCAGAAGGATATGGCAAGAAGAAGCGGATACAGCCAGGCAACCGGGAGTGGGTTACTGTGATCCAAGGCGTAGGCGCGTCGGGTCGCCGGCTACCACCCTTCATCGTCTTTGCGGGCAAGGTGCTTATCGACGTCTGGTTCAAAGACCTGCCTACTGACTGGGTCCTTGAAGTCAGTCCTAATGGCTGGACGAATAATCAGCTTGCTCTTGCATGGATAGAGCACTTTGACAGGCATACAAAGAGGCATATTGTGGGTGGGTATCGGCTGCTCATTATCGACGGCCATGAGAGCCACTGCTCGGTCGATTTTCAAGATCTTTGCAAGAAGAATACTGTTCTTCTCTGCATGACTGCACACTCGTATCGCCTACTACAGCCTCTTGATGTGGCCTGCTTCGCGCTGTTAAAGCGCAAGTATGGCGACGCTGTTTCGGGCTTGGCACGTAACCGCACCAACTATATCAGCAAAGAGACCTTCCTACCAGCCTTTAGGGCTGCTTTTGAGCAGTCTATTACGAAGGAGAATATTCAAGCTGGCTTCAGAGGTGCTGGTCTAGTCCCACTCGACCCATAGGCTGTGCTATCGAAGCTTGATGTGGTAGTGCAGACACCAAAACAGTCACCGCGACGGGCAGCCACCTGGGAGGCTCAGACGCCGCGCAACGCCCGCGAAGTTGAGGCTCAAAGTACTCTCATTCGACAGAGAGTAAGAAACCGCCGCGGGTCTTCTGCAAGTTCTCTTGACAAAAAATTGCGCAATTAAGTAAAGGGGCTCAGCAAATAGCACTTGAGATGACGCTTATGAGCGAGGAAGTAGCTGCTCTTCGAGAGGCTCTAGATGCAGCAAATAGGCGTAAGAGCCGCAGGCGGCGATACGTACGGACAGATGAGACTCTTACTGTAGGTGAGGTACAAGAAGTATTAGCTGAACGGGCGGGTAGTAGTTGTGACGACGGCGAGAGCGCGCCGAGGAGGGTGCGAGGAGAGAGGCGGTGCGGGCTTTGTAAGGAGACTGGACCCAACGCCCGCACCTGCGCACTCGCTTGTGAACTACGTTAGCATAAAACATAAGTATAGCATATACACAGCATGCAATGCGGGAAATTTTCGACCAGCTCAAGTCATGAGATCACGGCGTCCAATAGGGCGATCAGAGAGCTTTTTGCTCCTCTCAATACAATCCAGTCATGTTTCAGGCGTACTGTGTTGTATCCTCCGAAGGATCATGCCAAGCATCTAATCCGTCATCCGTACACGCCTTACTTGGCAATGGACAGCCAAAATCAGCACTATTGTGCATACTAGGCGAAGTAGAGTAAATTTCCCGTAGAGTTGGATGCCGCTCTCCCGTTACCGAGATGTAGCGCTTACATTTCAAGGCACCCTGCAATTGCTTATTGTGACTTGATACGCAGGTCTCATGAGTAAAAGTCGTTGAAGTTCCTCTGCTCAAGTGACTTTCAGTTTTCATCCTGCTTCTTGAGCCTGGTCTCGAAACAACCGTAGTAATATACGTTCATTTGTCACGTGATCATTTTTTGTTACCATACCAGCTCGCCTTACAGCCAATCCACGCGCCATGAATGCATACACTTTCCCACCACTAAACAGTACACCTTCTTCTATCTCATGGAATGCATGTCCACCACAGATCGGCTTGCCCCCAAGCCTAGAATGCGCAACATTCTCGGTTCCTATTGATTGGGAAACACCCTATGGCGAACACTTTGATCTTGGGCTCGTCAGGCTACCCGCAGCGCCTTCAAACACGACATCCAAAATTGGGTCCGTATTCATCAACCCAGGAGGCCCCGGTACACCAGCATCATCGCTGGTATCATTGATAGCGATAAGCGCATTTCCAGGTCAGACCCCTCAACTTCGGTCTGCGTTTGATATCATCGGGTTGGATCCACGCGGTACTGGTATGAGCCATCAGGTGAGATGCGACCAAGCAATTTATGTAGAGGTTGTATCGCTATTTCCTTGTACAGAAGAGGAGTATGATGCACTTGTCGACAAAAATAAGAGGTTGGGAGAATCATGCCGTGAATTAACGGGGCCATTGTTTGAACACGTCGATACCATCAGCGCAGCAAAAGACCATGAAGCTGTTCGTGTAGCACTTGGCAACGAGCCGATGAATTTTATCGGATTATCATATGGATCTCAACTGGCTGCACAGTACATCAGTTTGTTTCCCGACAACGTCCGCACTCTTGTCCTTGATGCCATATCACAGCATTCGCAGTCTGAAGCGGCAGACATCTTCATCGGCGCATCATCTTACGAGCTTGTGCTACAACACTTCTTTGCGTGGGCAGCTACTGATGCAAAGTCGCCGCTTCGCGGGCAGGACGTGAAAGCGCTGTGGCTAGATCTACTTGCCAACGCAAAGGAAACACCGATACCCGCATTATCCTGTGACGGCATCAATTGTCGAGCAGCTGTGAGCGACGAAGACATTCTCTTCAATGTGCAAGGTCACCTGAATTTTCCTGGGGCAGGAATAGGTTTGGGCGCGTCCTGGGAGCTTCTCGCATCGGCACTGTTCAATGCTTCGCGCGGCGATGCAACTACATTGTCAACATCATCTGCAAGTCCCGATGTCTTTCCCCGCCTTGCAATTCAATGCCTGGACTGGGATCGCTCGGACTCGCTTTCAGAAGTCAAGGCCAAGGTGGAAATGGCCAATGCATATTTTGGTCTTAACCGTGGCGCAAATCACAGATGGGCAACACAACACGCGTGTATAGGATGGCCCGTTACAGTGAAGAATCCGCCTCAGAAGCTAGACGTCAAGACGGATACCACTGTGCTCATGGTGACGAGCACGGGAGACGCTTCGACGGGAATCCCATGGGCGGTGGGTATGTTGGAGGAGATTAAAAACTCAGTGTTGGTGGTCCGCCAAGGTGACGGGCATGGAAGTTTACCTCTAGGTGGAGAGGCGGGCGATGTAATCGTCAAGTATTTGATCACGGGCAAAGCTCCTGCACAAAGATTCTTGACTACGAAATCATGAAGGCAGCGAAGTAGATGAAATGGATACACATTAACGCTATGAACAAGTCAACTTAGTTCATCGTCCATGATGACCATTGAAATCGTGCAGACAACATCTGACAAGACAAGACGTAAGAAAAGGGCGTCCGTAAACGTAGCCCAAAGTGTGATTTAAAAAAGGGATGAAAAGAATTGTAAATCAGGGTATATACAGTTGCTCTGCTCTAGTATGTTCCAAAAAGAAATCCTTCACGTGCACATTTACAACAGAATAGCGGCGATGGCACCGAGACCAGCGAGGGCGCTGCCGACCTTGACGCTGGAAGCAGCACCAGTGAACTCGGGGATGGGAGCGCCAGTGCCGGTAGGAGCAGCGGTACCAGAGATGACAGGAGGGGCACCGCTGATGGCGGTGGAAGCCTCGGGAACCAGAGGAGTGCTGGTGGGATAGACAGCAACGGTGGTTGGGTAGTAGGCAGAGATGCTGGAGGGAGCAACGGGAGTGTGTCCCAATGTCCTACAAGGTGATTAGCAATGGTTTGAAAGTGCTATTGGTATGACATAAGACTTACTTGGTGACAGTGACGGTGACTGGGGCGGCGCAAGTCTCGCTACCAGCAGGATACTGAGCAGCAACAGCTGCGACGAGAGAAGCGACGATGATGGTGAAACGCATTTTGCTTATTGTTCTTATTCCTGGTTTGAGAAGAAATGGGTATAGAACGAAAAGAGTAGTTGTACGTGAGAGAAATGCGTTGCTATAAAGAACGTGGTTGGTTTTTTCAAAAGAGTGACTAATAGTACTGAATACTATTGATTATGTGGATATTTGGATGGTAAGAAGAAGCAAAGGTATCTATAGACGAGGCGTAGAGCCGCTCTTATACATGCCGCATATTAACAGTAGATGAAGGAGACCAGTGGATTGATGTAAATGGGGCGCACCAGCCTTGCTTGGGATCGACTGTGCCGGTTCATTTCCTCAGTGTCGGGGTATGGATTGGATAGAGTATCACTGCACGAGCCACGAAGCGCAGGATCAAAGGGTCGAAAGCTGGGGTGATAACGGAGATTAGGACGACGATCTATGAGCGACAGAAGCAATGGTTGGATGGTGAATTTTCTCAGCGGCAGAACCATGGTGGAGTGAAATGCGCACTGTTCCATCTATGCTTGTACTTATGCGTGATTTGGGGTTTTCTCCTTGCCATCAGTTTCGAAGTTACACAATGCTGTGTGCAGTGCATAGGTGGTATTGGCCCTTGTTAGACATGAGCAGTGTTTCAAAACATGGCGCAATTATAACCAGCGACCAAGACAACGGCCTGTGGATAGATTAACCCCTCATCTTGATAGGAGCGGCACGAGATTATCACGCGCTTCTTAGCTTCCATCTGAGACGTTGGTGTGGTCATTGCGCTAGCCCGATTCGGACTAGTGCATTCCGGAGAGATATGAGGGTACTGTTCGATTGCGTACACTGTCACAGTAAGACAACATCCAAGCAGCAGATTACCGACATCATATCCGGGCAACGAACGGCAGTGCAGCAAATTCCCATGAGTAAGTCAGGAGTTTGCCGAAGAGGCAGCAGGTCAAACATCCTGCGCAACGTAGAAAATATTTTGTATTCGCTAATCTTAGCATGATTATAGTCCTGGGATATTGCTCTACTAATAGCATACTCAGCCATGTCGCTATTGCGCCGACCCACTTCATGCGAGCGTGTAAGTACACCTGCAACGCCAAAAGTCGCCCTGAATCCCGTAGCCGACTATAGAGACACTCCACCTCACTTCACCCTTCCCATGATCGGGTCAGGAGGTGCATCTTCCGCAATAGGGTCTGCAGCCTTCGCTTTGACTGCATTCAGCATGCCCCTATCGAAATCATCTCTGGTCCTTAACACGGCTTCAACCCAACTAATACTGACATCCCGGTAAGCAGACTTGAACTGCACATAAGCAAACTGTACTTGAGACTTGTCGCATTCAAGCAAGTTGAGGAATTCTTGCACAGCACGCCATCGCTGCATAATGTCTGCGCCCTGCTCTCCGTACGATCTGAAAAACTCAAACGCAGTCAGGAGATCGTCTTTCATCTTGGCCCCGAACTGATCGGTTCTCTTAAACTTTGCACCTTTGTTGCGTACGGCACCCAGATACTGTACTAGTAGCTCATCGGCAAGGGAGTCGATAATCAGGTCACGCAGTGAGCGGTGAAGCTGTCCTTCGAATTCAGCGAGATAATCTCTGAAGGTTAAGATGATGGATGCCATGTCTGTCCTCGAGTACCACTCCGGCGTAAAGAATTTAGTAAAGATGGGCTTGAAGTCCGTCAGGAAGATTAGCTCGCAAAAGGTTTGTATGCAGTGCGACGAAATGTCAATGTACCCGTTCTTGACTTCGTCCACATTCTTGGACAACTTGTCAATCATGTAATCTTGCGAAACAATGGGCGTTACTTCGCGTTCAAAGACACTCAAGAATGACGCGCGGCCGCTGCCGTCTAGATCGTCATCGATGCATATAATTTGGTCATTTGCGAGCGCAACGAGCCATTCTTGGAAGACGGGCACTCCATCCCCATCAAGCGTAGGATTGGCACCGATATATTTGGCCTTCTCTTCGTCTATGAGCTGAGTCCATATGCGCTGGCGTGAAATCAAAGCGCGGAACATGGCGTCTACCACGCCGTCGGCCACGTCAGGACGCTGACTGCTCGCTGCGACGCCAATGTTTTGGCTGAACAGTGTCCAAACATCTCCCAGCGACCTCGTTTGGTAGATGCCGTCGGGATTAATCTCATACGCAGATCTGTCCTGATCCAGGAAGCTTTTCCTGTCCTGGCTGTTGATGCGCTCCATGTATTGGTCCACTGCCTGGATGATGACTGAGCGATATGTGCGAATCAGCTCAGCACTGCGGTTATCAATAACGTGCGGTTGCAGCTGCTCTTCCGAGAAACCGAGCTTCTGCATTTTGGTGTAGTACTTGTCCACCCAGTTGATAACGCCGAGCAAGTACTGTGGTCCCAAGGCCTCGTCATCGGCGAAACTCATCAGGAAGTCGTGCATCTGCGTGTGGTAAATGTTGGTATAGGTCTCAAAAATCTTCCACTTCTTGGGCATCAGGTTAACCATGCCCAGCTTCACGGTGTTGAGGTTGTTGAAGTACCACTTGAAGTACTTTTCAATTTTCTCTGGGTCCTCCATGAACTTCTGCCTCACTTCGTCCATTTGTGCCTTGCAAACATATTCAATCGACATGATGAACTTCTCCTTGTATCCACGAAGCTCCTTGGGGCCTTGAGCAATGGATTTGAAGCGCGAGGCAAGGTCCCCAAATTCTCTCTGAGCATCCTGCAAAGCCTTGATCTTCTTGTCCGTCTTCTCCTCCTCCTCAACGACAACAGCCAGGCGTACTACCATGCCATCGTTGCCAGCCTGGACCAGCTCAATCAAGTTTATGCAAGCCTCGCCAACATGCCTGTCAAACCACTCGACGACGTCGTCTAATCGCGTAAAGAGGTCTTGTACTGTGACACCGCTTTCGAGGGTGAGGTTGTCGATGAGCTCAGTAGAGCTATCGCTGTTCTTGATCTGGCTTATAGCCTCGTCGCGGATGTCGCGCAGCTGCGTCAGGCCATAGTGTACCTGTAGTAGGTTGGGCTGATTGGCGGGATCTTGGGCATCCTCTTCCAGCAGCATCTCGAGGTTCTCCAGTCGCTGTGCGAAACTCTCAATGTCGTTTCGCATCTTCTCGACCGATTCAAAGTTCTTGTGTGTCTGGGCTACCAGGTTGATGTGGGGAAAGTCCTGGATCATGTTCTGGGCCTCTGCACATAGCTTGTCAATCTTCATCATCTCCTCCTTGATCAGGTTGACTGTCCGCTGTCCCTCGGTAATGCTACTCATGCCCGATTGGGTCAGCTCCAGCTGCTCCTTGAGGCCATGGCGCAGCTGGCCATCGACAGCCGCCTTCTTGCGAGTGAATTCAGCCTTGAGGGCGGGGATCTTGTCGAGATCCTCTGGGTGTCGTAGCAGCTCAGCGAGCTTGACTGTCGCGGACTCGACATCGCCCATGGTGCTGAGCGTTGGTGGATTGTGTCAGGTGTGCGCCCATGCCCATGATAGGGTGAAAGTCGCGGGCGGTACAGGCAGGCGGCAGACAGTGGGCGGCGGTTGCGGTCTTGTTGTATGGTGCGTGAAGTTACATGTGTGTCGTGTTCGTGTTGGGGTTCGGAGGTTCGAGGCGTGTGAATGGACGGCTGCAGTCAAGGCCTAGCGCGTCCGAGCCCAAGTTTCCATCCCCCAGTGCCCCCCTCCCCGCGCCACCATCACGTTGTCGTCGACAAGTTATACCACCCACAATAGAAGCCATGGCTGACGAAGAGTTGAACCTCTACGACGAAATCGAAATTGAGGACTGTTTCTTCGACGAGACGCTGCAAATCTACCACCACCCATGTCCCTGCGGCGACCGTTTTGAGATTTCTATTTTCGACATGCGGGACGGCGATGATATTGCGCGCTGCCCCAGCTGCAGCCTGATGATTAGGATCATCTTCGACCCCGTATTTGCCGCCATTATTTCTTCTACATCTTGAGGTTGCTAACATTGCGCAGTCCGACCTGCCCCCGGAAAACGACGGTGCGCCGCAGAATGTTGCCATTGCCGCCTAGACTTGCATCTTCTCACTCTACAGAACACCCGCGGAGACTTTGTCTTTTTGTTATTTCTGGCCTCATCCCTGCATGTATGGCATCACATATCACGGCGTTTGGAGCGACATGCGCGCATAACAATTTTAGACTTGTCGCTACTTGGCTATGGACTACCCATTCCAAAATGCACGGTCTGAGCGGCGGGCTGATGCAAATGTTAGTGGCGATTTTCTGCTCCATCAGCGCGGAACCTCGTCATCAACGCTGACATCGACACCTAGCTCTTTCCTCAGAATCTCAGTGAGCGAGCTACCGTCTCGCAAATATACCCAGTCTCCAATACCGCATCCTTCTTTTTCGCCCATACCTTCTTGGGACACGACCCAGTCGAAACGCTTTGGTCCAGATATGGGGGAACTGAGCCAGATTTGCTTGTTTGGGGGTTGCTTGTTCAAGACAAATGTGTTGTTTTGGGATGTGACTTCGAGAACGCCAGACTGTTTATAGCCAAAAGCAAATTAGCAATTAATTCAATGTCGGTGCATGTGCATAGCGTCGACATACTGAGTAATCCACCTCAATGGCCGGGTCGTTTTCTTGTGCCTCCTCAAGCCTCTGTTGCAGCTCGCTCAGGTAATGGTCTGCGCGCTCGTGGAACTCTTGCATTGAGATGTCGGTCGCTTTGACTGGCGTTTCTTGAGAAGGAATCTCCGGTGGCTTTGGGTCCTCGGAGTCAGGCATGATGCTCCGCAAGCCTGCGGATGCATGCAAGGGACGGAAGCATGTTGTGTTGGTAGTAGCTGGAGCTCTGCTGGCAATGACGCGACCAACAGGCAATTGGTCGCGAAGCGGCGAGCGCAGGGCACGATGAGCGACTACGCTGGCGAAGCGAGTGGCTGCTGGTCTCATGATGAAATGTGAATTGGATTGTGTACGAGAAAGAGGAGTATAAGTACAGTAATAGTACAGTATAGCGTACAATGCTTCGTGATGGAGCAAGCGGCAGGAGCATGGACCCCCCCTCGTCCTGCTCGCCTACGTATGTGGTACTACTATGTGCAAACGTCCCCGCATCTGCAGTGGGCGGGGACTCTCACCAACCAACTGCCACGACTCACCCCCGACCGCACCCCATCGCCCGTCGCCATCATGATCAACGCCGTCCTAGTCTTCAACAATGCGGGACAGCCGCGGCTGACAAAATTCTATACCCAGTTGGTATGAGCACGTGACCTTTACCGTCACCTCCACCACCATCTGGCTGCTTGTGCGCGACTAAACCAACGACGCCTAGGAAACCAGCGTCCAGCAACGCCTCATCTCCGAAATCTTCACCCTCGTCGCCAACCGCCCTAATTCAGCATGTAACTTCTTGCCGTGAGCCACTATTCATGCCGCCTTTTTTGCCCTCCACGACCTGAGCTAATCCCGCTCCAGCCTTCCTCCGCTCCTCGCCAGCAGCTCCAAATCCTCGACTCCTAGCACCCCACACAATGACACGCCCTCACTCGTAACCTACCGCCACTACGCGACCCTGTACTTCATCGTCATTTCCACTTCTACCGAGTCGCCCCTCGCCCTTCTTGACCTTATTCAAGTCTTCGTACAGGCACTTGATGGCCTCTTTGAGAATGTATGCGAACTGGACCTCATCTTTAATTTCGAGACGTTGCATGCCACATTGGGCGAAATGATTGTCGGCGGCGTGGTCGTCGAGACACAGCTTGACAAGGTCATACAGGCAGTCAAAGCCCAAGGCAGAGTCGCAAAAAGACCAGTGAATGAAGGAAAGAATCTCGGCGGTGGGGGCGGCGGCGGCGTTATGGGCGGTCTCACATTCGCTGGGCTGGGCCGGGGAGATAGTATTTGGGCTGGACGTTGAAGAACAGGAAACTAGACCCTTTCTAATGCCTACTTTCAACCATCCAAAAAGCGACACCTTCCACCTTGGTATTATGCCGAGACTTTTTCTTATCGGATACGATTATAAGCCCGACTCGACGTTCGAGCCAAGTGTGCCTGAACACGTTTGCACCCTTTGGTGTTACTTTGTGTCCCTGAGGGGTTGCTTCTTTCTCGGGCACACAAGGTCAGGCGCTATTTACAATGTACCCTGAGTTTTGTTTCGACCCTACCAGCGCAATGCTCCGACAGTGCATTTGCGTTGTTTCCGGCGGATTAATCTGGGGAGTTTTTCCGATCGGTCAGAAACCCGGTAAACGTCAGGGGTTCGGTACTTAATCGAAACCCAAGCGCCTAGAATCTTTGCCGAGCTAGGTTTAATGGAAACAAGCTTCAGTCTAATGAAGCCTAGTGCCTTAACATCTAAAGCCCCTTCATATACACCTTGCAACAGAGAACAAATGGAGAAGAATTGCTCCAATGAATAGCTACATGAGCTCATTTCCGCTCGTCCTGATTGCTGGAGTGTTTCACAGCGATACTAGGCATGCCGAACAAGCTTCCCTTGGCGCACGTACCTTCCTATTCACAACAAGATCTATAAGAGCCGCACTACTTCCACTGCCCTATGAACCACAAAACTATACCTATATCTTTCTCAATCTAACACCATGCGTTTCCTTTCTATCGTTTCCAGCCTTCTGTCCGTAGCCGCAGCCGCGACTATTGGTAAGCGTGCTGTCACTCCTGGTACCCTCTCCCAGGTTACCGGTTTTGACGCACCTACCAAGGCAGGCTTCTTCATCTATGTTCCCAAGAAGCTTGCTGCCTCGCCGGGTCTCATTGTTGCCATTCATTACTGTGGTGGTACAGCCCAGGCATACTACAACGGTAGCCCCTACAAAACCCTGTCTGAGCAGTATGGCTTCATTGTCGTCTACCCAAGCTCGCCTCAATCATGCTGGGATGTGAGCAGCAAGAAGACTCTCAGCCACAACGGTGGTGGAGACTCCAACACCATTGCCAACATGGCCAGGTGGACGATTAAGCAGTACAAGGTGGACACCAACAAGGTCTTTGTTACTGGTTCCAGCAGTGGTGCCATGATGACGGTACGCCATTACCCTTTGCGCTTCTCAAACCCCCTGTTACAGTACTGACGTCAACACAGAATGTTATGGCTGCAGCCTACCCTGATCTTTTCAAGGCTGCCATCGTTTACAACGGAGTACCAGCCGGTTGCTTCGCGTCCCCGTCCGGTGCTGTTGCTGCCTGGAACAGCGATTGCGCTCAGGGCAAGGTCATCAAGACACCTGCAGCGTGGGCCAAGATTGTGACCGACATGGACACTGGCTACTCCGGCCCACGCCCCAAGATGCAAATCTACCACGGCAATGTCGATACCACTCTCCGCCCCCAGAATTACCCGGAGACAATGAAGCAATGGGCCGGTGTTTTTGGCTACAACTACGACAAGCCCCAGAGCGTCCAGCAGAACACCCCTCAGAGCGCATTCACCAAGACCGTCTGGGGCCCCAATGTTCAGGGTATCCTTGCCGCTAACATTGGACACACCGTGCCCATCCGGGGCGCCGACGACATGAAGTTCTTTGGCTTTGCCTAAGAATGTGCGCATTTGTCGCCATGTTCATCAAGAACAATGCTTCGGGGGAGAGTAAACAGGTTGTTTGACCGCATCACCGTGGACCCGTCATTTGGAATCTGCTCCCAAGAAGCTTTGACTGTAAATATTTATCGTTTTTCTGAATAGTTACTATATGCATTTGCTGCGTAAAATGGCTTTCAGCCCGTACATAGACCAAAATATCAATTACCATGTTACAAAATACTTGTCTGATTTCATATTGATCCTGAATCTTGTACCGAGTGAAGCACGATATCAATATTATATACTATGGCCCCTTGGGTTCTGTAACAAAAATTCCACTAAGCATCATCCAGACTGTCAAAGCTAAACTTGCTACTAAGCTTCGGTATACTAATCATCATCTGCTGATAATTGGCTCTCATACGCATTCATATTATGATACCGCACACACATCGACTCGCTACTTCCCCACGAAGTCCCTGGGTTTGACACGGACCTGTCGTAATACTCGTAAATATCACGTTGCAAGCTCACACGGCGATACGCACTCGTACTGGTCGCACTATTATCGCATCGGCCGCGCCTCCACTCCTCGTACATCTCGTCATTGGCTGCGAACTAGACATTAGTGCTTTCCTCGTTACATTTCTCACCTCTGAAACTCTGACGCGGTGGTCATGGGGGAGACCCCGTGCCTGGAAGGGAGTTTGGCGGGGTGGGGGCGCGGATGGGGTGGAGTAGGATAATGAGGAGGCGGAGGAGGAGGTAGAAAAAGAAGAGGAAGAAGTGGAGGGGAAAGAGGAGGAAGAAGAGGCTAAGGAGGAGAAGGAGGGCGGTAGGAGAAGATGCTTCTTAGCCAAGTGCCATTCCAGACGGGATTTTTCTTGGAGTCTTTTGAGACACCTGTATTCGTCGCTCGGAAGGCCGTGGGATGGTAGGCTGGGGTGTTGTAGGGGGGCATTGTGAGTGTGTGTATGTAGTGTGGATAGGATTGCGCCTGGTCTTTTTTCGTCTGGTAACGTACATCCCTTAGTACCGGAACAACTGGTGTAGCGCAACACTGTTCTTTGAGCAAGTAGATAAGACGCAGAAAAATGCAATTAAAAATATCCACAACCTTTTGTAATCTTGACTCGCATAAATTCTACATAACGTAAAGCACCACCGAGCCGGACACACCACCGAGCCGGACACTTTTTCTTGGCATCGCGAACATCACTTGCAAAGTAACATGTCCCAACTACGTAAAGATACATTAACTCAGAGAGAAGGCAGAATTACTCTTGCTATTCAGGCCTATCGTACGGGCCAGTTTAAGAGCATTCGACGCGCTGCTGCTGTCTACAACGTTCCTTTTCAGCGGCTTTCTGATCGGCTTAACAAAATCACTTTTCGACCCCAGATATCTCCAAACTGCCGCAAACTAACTGTCAAAGTGTAGGGTGCTGCTTGTTCTACTATCGACTCAGAGGTAGAGGTCTCTGCCTTCTACTTGTCCGTAGTAGACTCAGAG
>NRSV01000002.1:34177-119130 GCA_002286855.1 Bipolaris cookei
GTACGATCACCAACTGCTGCACAAGAAGGCTTCTCAAAGCTTGTTGAAGGAGCTGAGGAGATGCTACATGAGAATGTGCTTATGAAGGCCCGCATACGAGAGCTTGAAGAGCAATTAGCTGAGGTAACAAAGCGCCGAGGGCGTAAAAGAAAGCGAATTCAGACAGGCGGGACACTAGACTTTGGTGCAGGAGCATCGCAGGCAGCTGAAAATGCTGCTACTGGTCGTACGGCATCAAAGAAGGCGCGTGGTGGGGGTAGTCAAGAAAAGGCTCTACCAGGTCAACGGCACTGTGGAACCTGTGGGAGAGTGGGCCATAACGCCCGTACGTGCCAAAAAGATGTAGAAGAAGATTCTCTATCAGATACAAGTGAGTTGTATAACGCATCTATAGCTAGTGTAGAGTAATTCGAGTTTTCGTACATGAAGTTCGTGATGCCAAGAAAAAGTGTCCGGCTCGGTGGTGTGTCCGGCTCGGTGGTGCTTTACGTTATAACTAATGCTCAGATAGAAAAATACGCGGTAATGCGGCTGTGGGACGTCAATCTGCTGGCGGCAACATTTCGCGCCTCAGCTTGCACCTCAGTCTGCGCAACTATTTTACTCTAAATTCAGTAGTCGGTGATATTAAGCGATGCTCCGGGTATTAAAGTTTCAGAACCTTATCTTAAAATGTTACTCGGGCCCAGGGATAGCTCATCGCCACCCACCCTGCGTGTGGGCCCGAGCTCAACGATAATTCTATGCTCAACGATTACGCACCTTTTTAATTCACCTATACGCCATTAAATATACAACTTTTTAAGCCAACCAAGATGCCGCGACGCGCTAGAGAGCCTACTCAATACGAGAAGTCCTCCAAAGCTATACTTGACGCCGCCGTTGAGCTCCAACAGCTCCGCAAGCCCAACGTCCGTGAGTATGCGCGCCTACGTAACTTGCCATATCAACGCCTACTTAGAGCTTACAACGGCGGCAACAATAGATCCACACGCGCGCCAACAAATAGAAAGCTTACAGACGTGCAAGAAGCCTCTTTTGTATACTATCTCGACGCTATCGACGCTATAGGCTTCGGCATAACCAAGTATATGGTACAGGCTCAGGCCAATCGCCTCTTATGACAAGACTTTGACGCCGCCAATAACGCTGACGCTGTTCACTACAAGTCTCTAGAGCCTACTGTTGTTAGCAAAGACTGGACCCGTGGCTGGCTTAAGCGCAATCCTAAGTATACAAGGCTAAAGAGCCAGCCTATTGAAGTCGCGTAAGCTGGCACAGGATCCGGAAGCCTTGCAACGCTGGTATGCAAATTTGAAAGAGCTATTCGATCTACTCGGCGTACAGGAGGGTGATACGTACAATATGGATGAGACTGGCGTACGGATTGGCATCTCAAAGAAACAGGCAGTTAATACTCAATATGGGCGCGATGTCCTAATGCCAATGTCTAATAATAGAGAGCTTGTTACCCCTGTAGAATGCATCTCAGCGTCTGGCTACTCAATCACACCTATGCTTATTGTCAAAGGTAATTGAATCTTTGACTATTGGCGGTTGATCTTCCTGACGACTACCTTATAAACATCACTTCTTCAGGGTACTCTACAGATCTTACAGCTTTTCATTGGATTAAGTACTTTGAGCAACAGACGAAGGATCTTAGGACAGGAGTATGGAGGCTCCTCCTGCTTAATGGCCATGGATCTTATTGTACGCATGAGTTCTTAGAGTGCTGTGAGCTTCACCGTATACCCGTAATTGCGCTCCCCCACATACAACACACTTGTTACAGCCGCTAGATGTGGGCTGCTTTCAGCCTTTGAAATGGTACCATGGAAAGGCACTTGACTGGGCCACGCGTACGGGTGCAAAGGACATCACAAAGGACGACTTTTTTGCTACAATTGACGAGATCCGACATCAGACATTCACATACAATACTATACGAAGTGGCTGGCGACGTACAGGGCTCTCTCCATGGGACCCAGAGACTGTACTTGCCGCCGTCAGACTTATGGAAGTAGCGCCCGTTGACTTAGCGTCACCAGACGTATACAATAACGACGATACTGCTGGTGCTCCAGATAACCTGACGCAGTGAAGAACTCCGAATACGACGCGTATACTCAACAACCAGTTGTGTACTTTGCAAAAACGACTCGTGGAGGATTACAACGTTGACGACGAGCTCCTTGACGCTCTAGAGACTGCTCACAAAGGCGCAATTGTCATGGCCAAAGCTACTCAAGGACTTGCTAATGCCCTACAGCGTACAAAAGCTGTTGAGATTGCTTGTGCAAAGCGTCGCGAGAGGGTTACCCATAGACGTCGACTGAATGAGGGAGGACCTTTGTACGCGAAGGACGCTAGACATATAGTCATTGAAAAGGAGCGGGATGAGATCGTAGAGGCAGAGCTTAAGGTCCAAGATCATAATAATAAGCTTAAAAAGCGTCTAATTACAGTGCTTAAGCTATCAACAATACGACGTCTTAGCAAGTTGTCTACAAAGCGACATATACAGGGTACAACAATACAACATACGTCAGGCCTCCGCCAGTATGATAGCTCGTTGTTACGAGAAAGAGCTCAGAGCTCTCTGTATACGATTTCTCGTAGATCTATTTCACTGTGCTTGGATAGATCTATTGTAGAGGATCCGACGTACGCCGTATGGGTTGGCCTAGCAGCGCGACAGCCCTTTGATCCGTACACAGTCTACATAACTACCCGCAACGAGATAGCTTTCAAAGTACGTCAGCAACAAATTAAAGCTCAGAAAGAGTAGCAGGCTTCAATTGATATACAAAATACGCATGAACCAAGCGATAATGGCTCTGTAGGCTACTCGCCGCCGCTAATGCACTTTTGTCCCGGCGACTTTAGGGATGGCTTAATGGACATAGAAAAGATAGATCTATATAAGAGCTTGTTATGGGCTACTATATACCAATTGTTCTAAAGGAAGCACCGTTAAATAAGGAAAGAGACAAAAGGAAAAAACGAGACTACGGATGCTCAGGCGCGGGAGGTTTTTAGACATAAGTTCGCTTAGGTCACGTTTGCTCCGCAATACACATTGTAACATACAGTGTTCATAGACCCTCACGGCAACCAGGCAGTACTTTATATTGATTTATTAATACATCAATTGTAAAAAAGTATACGGGATTTGATTTTGCAAAAAGGTCTATATTGTAGCATAATCGCGATTTGAATAGTTATCGTAATCGTTAAGCACAGTATTATCGTTGAGTTCGGGGGCCCGAGTAGATAATGATCTGTGGTGGTGATCAGAAAGTTTCTCCGTCGCCAAGTGATAGGCAAATTTCGCGTTGAGAGTTTACTGCAGCGAGCCTAGCTTTGTCATGTGAAATATATTCAAGTGACCTCCGCCTTGTTCAAGCATGTGACATGTTCTTCTGGCACGTTCTATCAGTCTTTGGTCTTTGTTCTATTATTAGCACAAACATGAGCGACGTTCACAACTAGGGCATCTGCTCAGCAGAGTAGAGGAAGCTGTGGTGTATACTGTAACTAGCAACCATGGACCCCGCCAGTCAGTCGCTGGCCTTAGAATTGCCTCCCGACGTGCGTAAGAGCATTTCTGCTCGAGATAGACATGGTAACGTTCCTCGCACTACTGTTCATTATCGGTACCGAGGTCGACCCTCAAAGAAGACCAAAGCTGAGAGCCAGCAATACTTGAGACCTGCTGAGGAGAGAGCATTCGTTGGTTTCCTGTTACGAATAAGTGCTAGTGGATCCCCTATCCGTATCAAGTACATACCTTCCCTCGCCTTCTGCACCGCCTGCCGACGAGTATCGAATCAGCCCGCTATGCCGCCGAACAAGAACTGGCATCAAGCCTTCCGTCGCCGTCATCTAGAGATTAAGTCAAGGAACAACAAAGCAATGGCTTAGGAGCGCCACGATAACAATACATATGACAAGGTTGCACACTGGCTCCAGATAATCGAACAGGAACTCCGCAGGCCAGACATCTTGCTGGAGAATGTCTACAATATAGACGAAACAGGAGCCATGCTTTCTATACTTGGCACTGTTAAGGTCCTTGTAGGTAAGGATTATCAACGAGACTACAGAGGTGCGGGCGTTAAGCGGACGATGGTGATCGCTATCGAATGCATGTCAGAAAGTGATGAGTCGCTAAATTCAATGATCATCTGGCCAGCCTCTACCCATTGGAGCAACTGGACGACGTATCTTACGACTGGGTGGTTCTACATCCTATCTGAATCTGATTGCAACGACTCCTTTATCAGCCTTAAATTGATAAAACAAGTGTTTAATCCGCAAACTAAAGCACGCGCTAATAGAAAACCACGCATACTAATCTACGATGGCTTTGGTACTCACGAAACTCTTAAGGTTCTTAATTTCTGCTTCGAAAACAGCATTATCTTATATAGACTACCCTCTCATACCTCTCACAAGCCACAGCCAAGTATTGTATCAGTATTTGGCCCATTAAAGACAGCATATCGAGATCAAGTCGAGCGACTTTACCGTGGGGGTCTAACAAACATCAGCAAGGGGCAATTTACTACCACATATAGCCCGGCAAGAGAAAAGGCAATGGCCAAGAAGAACATACTTGCAGGCTAGGCCAAGACTGGACTGTTTCCATTTAATCCAGCAAGGGTACTCCATGATCTCACAAAGCCAGACGTTCCCCCAGCTGTTGGAAACCCTTGCGAAGATAGAGATGTGCGAAATGAAATAGCTCAGACGCCAGTAATGCCCGTCTCCGCAGAGACCCTGAAAGGTTTGCTGAATCAGATCAAGCATAATCCTCGTGACGGTGACGAGCGAGGCAAAGCTCGTCACAACAGGCTCGTTCGAAAGCTTACCAATGCCGCCCAGCGATCATTTACCCGGCAAGCACTAGACCAGAATTACATCGAAATTTTTGAAGACGCAAATAATGAAGCGAAGACTCGCCGTAAGACTCGCCGTAAGGTAAAGTCTGACATTCTTTAGAAGGTCGACAAGGATGGGAACGGGGGAGTGGTGAGCTATAAATATCCTGAGATGGTTCGGGCAGATCGTGCTAGGAAGAAAGCGGCTGAGGAGGCTAAAGAAGCCCAAGGCAAAGGAAGCGCGGACGACCAAAGGCAGCTGTAGATGCAGTTGAAGGCCAAGCAGATACGGGGAGGCGTAGCCGGAAGCGTAAAACTACAGTACCAGAAGCGCTCAGCCCAGATTATGCAGAACAGGATGTGGCAGAAATCCAGACACCAGTCGATCCAATGCTGAAATCATGGAGAGCGCCCGAGGCCCGGATGTGGTGATAGGTGGTGGAATACATACATAGCATTATTCGTATGTACTATATATAGAGAGGTCATAGGCGTAAAATCATTTCACGTATTTGCTGTTGTTTTGCTTACTTATAACGTTAAGTAAGACTACTAACGGCCCCCTCCCCCACCTACACCAAATTGACAGCACCACGTAGACACTTGTAAGCCTCACCAGCTTGCATGTCTTATATAGCCTTGCGGCTGAAACAGGACGTTAAATTAGAATAATAATAATAATAATAATAATAATAATAATAATAATAATAATAATAACAATAATAAGACTACTAACGTAAAGCATCACCGAGCCGGACACTTTTTCTTGGCATTGCGAACATCGCTTCTAAAGTAACATGCCCCAACCACGTGAAGATGTATTAACTCAGCGAGAAGGTAGAATTATTCTTGCTATTCAGACCTATCCTACGGGCCAGTTTAGGAGCATTCGACGCGCTGCTGCTGTCTACAACGTTCCTTTTCAGCGGCTTTCTGATCGGCTGAAGAAAATCACATTTCGGCCCCAAGCATTCCTAAACCGCCATAAGCTTACTATAACTGAAGATCAAGCAACTGTACGGTATATCTGCTTCTTCTTACCAAGCAGACATGTGTACGCGTTCTTTGTAGATAATGAATGGCGGGGTAGCGTATCCCGCAGCGCAGATGCTCTGAATGACTGTAACCCACTCGCGATTGCTTGGCTGCGTAAGAGTAGGCCTTGTACGACGCTCTGCGCCTGTAACTACCTTCGTTGAGCCAATTACGCCCATCTGAAAGCCAGTTTCGTCACAGTTGTGGATATCGTCTGGATGAACCCCATACTTCTCAATTGTCTCTCGTTTGTAGAGCCACCACAAATCGTAATAAAATTGCGCAAAGCTAGGACTATACTATATACAGGCCTGCGGAAGTTTTGGCTTATTCAGATATTTTTTTGGAGGGCGTTATCACCCGGTCACGGCGACTACGCGGTGGAGCAGCTCGTGCAGCCCTTGCGGCTCCCACCACAGCTGGAGCAACACCACGCTTTTGACGCTTTGTAGCTGGCGTATGAGATTGTGAAGCCTTGCGCTTACCCTTTTGGGACAGTTGTATAAGCTTTTTGGTGTTGTTGATAAGCTCACGGTGTTGTTTCTTGGCCAGCTTTTCAGCGTCCTCCCTCTTCTCCTCCGCCCGTCTCTCCCGCTCTACACGCTTCACAGCTTTGAGTTGAGCCTCACAATCGCGTGCTGCCTTCTTGATCTCGGCTTGCTTGGCTTTTTGAAGCTTTTCGAGCTCGGCTTGTTGTTGTTGTGATGCCCGACGATCGCGAGCTCATTGTACACTCCTGAGCGACCACAGTTTGGCTCCCCCATGGTAAACCTCGTCCTCATCAAGCTGGAGGGTGAAGGACTGCTTTGGTCGCCTCTCCTTGATGGCTAGGGACTGCCTGAGGCCCCTGATCTCTTCATGGAGTATACTGTTTTGAGCTGCGATGTGGCACAAGCTTCGTTGAAGCTTCTTGACGTCTTTACTGCCCTGATCCTTTACCTCACGGCGTATGATTGACTTGAGCTTGAGCCAGTCATCACCGGAGAGGACTGACTGGCTGCTGTTAGAATCTGAAGCCTCCTTGGCAAACTTCTTGAGTACAGCGTCTGGGTTGGCTGGCTGTATACCGGTGGCTTCAAAAGACCTTTTGATGAGTGGAGGTTTGAATACAGAGCTCCAGGACCTCCAGAAGAGCGGGAAGAAGTCTCCTTTGGTCAAATTGAGCAACCCCTGGCTGTCCTGAAGGTATCCAGCCAACTGAGTTGAGTAAGCTGTTGCAAGGGGTTTGAACATCACCACATCAAGTGGTTGAAGCGTATGGGTAGCGTGAGGTGGAAATACAAAGAAGAGGATCTTGTTGTAGTGGCAATACTCAATAAACTCCATGGTTACATGGGATCCGTGGCCGTCAAGGAGTAGTAATCGATACCCGGTTGAAGCGTATCGTCTGGTCTCCCGTTCAAACACCCCCTTGAGCCAAGCTAACCCAATATCGTTGTTGCTCCAGCCAGAGGGTGATGAAGTAGTAAATACTGAGTGTTCTCCTGCTTGTACAGCATCAACCCAGCTCGATTGAACAGCTCCGTTGGCTCCCTGGAAGATGAGAGTTGTACTCAAAGCTTTGCCATCCGAACAAATACAAGCTATCACCGTTATCCACTCGCTTGAGCCATCTTCAAGTGCTTGCCTTGCCCCTTTTTGCTCATAGAGTCTCTTGTCGAATATACGTTTTGTATTGCCAACCCGGCCAAGTTGAAATCCCTTTTCGTCCATATTGAATATATGTATTGGTTGTACGTTGTACCCCTCTATCTTTTCATGTAAAAGCTTGAAATACAAGCTGTACTTGGCTCCTGAATCAGCTTTGGTTCGCTCCTTGGCCATGGCTTTGCCCGAGCGAGAGATGAGATGGTTGGGATGACGGCGGAGGAACCGGGAAACCCAGCTTTCAGAGACCGGTTTGCCAGCCAACTCGCTGGCAAACTGTTGTACCATTATTCTTGTAGGTGGGAAACGTCATTCGGTAAGCGTTTTGATGTATCGTACAAGCTCGGCTTCGCGTTGTGGGTGGAGGGATTGGTTGCGTACGCCATAGTCCTCGTTTTGGTGTTTGTGTCGTCTCATCAGCGTCGTTCGTGTTACGCCATACTTTTTGGCAATTTGTTGGTACGAGAATTGTTCTCCTGGATCGCGCGATTCGATTTCTGCAATCGCTTCTTCAATCAGATCCATGGTGGTCGAGTTATGACGCGTTGAAGTTCTGTTGTTGTGGTGGTGGGGGTGTGCAACTGGCGACCATGTGCATCTGGCGCACGGATACTGTAGTTTGGCAGAACTAAGCTCCGTGGGGCGAGTATAACAAGATTGCCAGTAGGCTACTGTGCCGGACGGGCCAATGCCCAGGACGGCTCAATGCCCGCTCCGACCCATCAAAACCACCACAAAACCGAGGCTGTAGAGCGCCAATAGATAGCTATTATTATGAGATTTCTTAGTGTTGAGAAACTAGAATAATATTGCAATCATCTATCTATCGATACTTGGCTGGAAACTTGATATCGCGGTCGCCCCGCGATCGCTGTGTTGGTCGAGCTGCTGAGCCATCAGGTGGCTGCTGACCACTATCACAACTACTACTAATTATTTTTTTGATCCTGGTTTTGTACAAGCTTTAAAGCTTCTTTTGTTACTCTTTTGGGAAGTTTTAATAGCTTGTTTTAGTCGTTTTGCAGCTCTACGGGCAGCTCGGCGAGCAGCTCGTTCAGTAGCTTCATCAGCTTTCTGCTTCGCCCGTAGTAGTCTCGCCTCAGCTCGCACGCGACGCCGTGTATCAAGCTCTTGAGCTTTAAGCAGCTTCGCCTCCTCTCGAGCTTTAATTTTAATAGCTTTCTGATGTTGTAGTGCCTCACGATCACGCTATCTGCTCGTAGAGGCTGCGAGCTTCTCGCACCTTCCGCGGCGACCAGAAACTAGCTCCACCATGATAATCTTCGGGCAGCTCGAGCGCACCAGGCTGTGAGCTCTGCTTCCGCTGACGCTCACCAATTAGAGCTCCTCATAACTTTTGAATCTCTTGCTGGTCAAGCTTTGACTGGGTGGACAGCTTTATGATAGTTCGATTAAGCTGGGAGATCTTTCTACTCTCTTTTTGATCAACCGCGCGATTAACTAGCTCTCCAATCTTTCTCCAATATGAAGCGCTTAGCGCGGACGAGTCGCTATCGCTGTGGTAAGCTGCTGGTTTAAACTTCTGGAGTATTACTTCTGGATTGAACGGCGATATACTGGTAGCTTCAAAGGCTCGGAGGATCGTCAATTCCTTGAATGATGCCTGCCAGGCGTTCCAGAATAGTGGGAAGAAATGGGACTTGGTAATAGGTAGCAGCCCTTGGCACCTATCCATGAAGCTCGATAGCTCGTTCGAATAGGCAGTGGATAGCGGCTTAAACAGCCCAACATCGAGCGGCTGCAACGTATGAGTTGCATGAGGTGGGTATATTGCAATTAAGATCTTATTCTGATCGCAATAGTCAATAAATTCCATTGTGAGGTGAGATTGATGGCCATCCATGAACAACAATTGGTAGGACGACCGAGCTTTTGCTTTAGTGGCAGGATCGAATACCTGTTTGAGCCACTGAAGCCCGATATCATTATTCGACCAGCCAGTAGCCGATGTGGCGATTCGGGCGGAGTGGATCTCTGGATCAAAGCCTTGCAACCACGAGTTTTGGATCGATCCAGATTGGCTTGAATAGATGATGCTTGGATCTAGATGAGATCCATTAGCACAGATACAAGCTATCAGCGTAATCCACTCTCGATTGCTATCTTGGATCATAGTCTTTCTTGATCTAGATTGAAGAGAAGCTTTAGAAAAGATCCTTGTTGAGCGCGATTGGACTCTAATCATAAAGCCCTTCTCATCCATATTGTATATATAGCGCGGCTCGATCTCATATTAGGCGATTTTTTGGCGCAGAAGCTCAAAATATAGACGATATTTCTGTTCTGAATCAGCTCGGTGGCGATTGCGATCCATTAACGCGGCCTATTTTGCCTGGAGAAGATCTGGATAGCGTTGAACAAAGCGATCAACCCAGTGGCAACCAATCTCTTTCTGCGCGATCTCTGAAGCAAAGCTCCGAACGAGATCTCGATTAGGTGCAGCATCGCGTATAGTAAGTCGATCTATATATTCTATAAGAGCTTTCTCTTGTTATGGGTGGAGAGCCTGACGATTTTGAGCCTCAACGTAGCGTGAAGCTGTTTTACCTTGGTGTCGGCGCGCGAGCGTTCTTCGATCAACACCAAACTTTTTCGCGATTTGGGTGTATACAAGTTTTTCACCGGGTTCTAAAGCTGTAATAACTGCAAGCGCAGCGTCAATAGGCTCAATTCAGGGTGGTTGCCGCATGATTGGGTTGGTGGTGTTGGTAGTGGTTGGTGGGGTGGAGCGGGCATTGAGCCGTCCCGGGCATCTGCACGGTACCGTGTCCGTGCGCGGATCGATCGGATTCGCGCAACGATCACTGAACACCATATCCACCACTTCAAAGGCGAGGCTACTGAGCCACGTATAATAGCCATTATTATAAGATATCATAGACGCGTAGTGAATAGACACTCGCAATCATTTTTTACTATTTGTATTTACTTGGAAGCTTAATATTGCGGTCTCGGGAGGTGAGCTTTGGTGGAGCAGTTGATGGCTCGTCACTAGGCCGAGCACCAGCTGGCTCATTCAAATCTTTTTTTGACGCTTGATACTTGATGAGGCTCCTTGTAACGGTCTCTTCTATCCCTTTTGGGATGATTGTAGAGCTTTAGCACGGTTTCTCTCATCCTTCTGGCGTTGGCGTTCAGCTGCCTTCTCGGCTCTCTCCTTCTCCCTAACCTCCTTGAGTCTCTCTCTCTCCACACGCCTCTGCTCGAGCTCAACTTGACGCTGCAGTTGAGCCTCCTCACGCTGTTTCTTGGCCTGTGCTTTTTGGAGTTTCTCCTCTACCTCATCTCGCTCTCGCACTGCTTCTCTGGCTTTAGCCTCACGCATCTTGCGAGGAGACCAGAAGACAGAGCCACGATAATACTCCTAGCGCTGTTGAAGGTCAAGAGGTTTGCTCTTCTTCTTATGCTTCTGCTTCTGCTTCTGCTGGAGAGCTTCCTTTAAGTCCTTATTCTCATTCTTTAAAAGCCCATTCTGCACAGAGAGGTGGTGTACGCTTAAACGCAGCTTTGACTCAGTCTGTTCGATTATCCTTCACAGCAGTTCGAACTAATCGATCCATATTTCTCCAATAATTTTCAGAGGGCCCTGATGATGAGCTTCTCTCAGCTTCTGGCGTGCTGGCAAATCTACGGAGGATAACGTTGGCATCTATCGGCCAGATCCCAGTAGCTTCGAAGGCTTTCAATACGAGGCTCTCTATAAAGGAGGATGCCCAGGCGCTCCAGGAGATTGGGAAAAATTCCCCTTTCTTAATTGGAATAAGACCTTGAGCCTTATGAAGATGGTTAGTGAGCTCGTTGGAGTAGGCTTGAGAGAGTGGCTTGAATAGCATTACATCGAGCGGCTGGAGCGTGTGAGTTGAATGAGGAGGAAGGATCATAAAGAGGATCCTATGGCGATCGCAGTACTTAATAAACTCCATCGTGACATGAGATCCATGGCCATCAAGGATGAGCAATCGCTATCTCCCTGATCGCTGCTTTGTATAGCGATCAAACACCTGCTCTAGCCAAGCTAGGCCTATGTCGTCTTTTGAACAGCCTGTTGGAGATGATGAGACGAAGACCTCATGCTCTCCTGCCTTAATATCTTCCACCCAACTTGATTGTATATCTCCTTTTGCAGCTGCATAGATAAGGCTTGGAAGCAGCGAGCTCCCATCAGCGCAGCAGCAGGCCAGAAGTGTCAGAAACTCGCGTGATCCATCCTGGAGAGATGCTCGAACCTCTTTCTTCTCCCATTGACGCCTGCTGAAGATCCTCTTGCTTCTGCCTATCACGCCAATCAAGAAGCCCTTCTCATCCATATTGTATACATCTCGAGCCTCAAGGTAGTATTGGGTGATCTTTCGATGCAGTAACTCGAAGTAAAGACGGTATTTTGACTCAGAATCAGCCAGGTGGCGCGTACGATCCATGGCGGCGGTTCACTTTGAGATGAGGTGGATCTTGTGTCGGTTAACGAAGCGAGTAACCCAATTCTCGCTAAGCTGCCGATGGGCCACTTCTGCTGAGAAGTTCCTGATCATCTCTCGCGTAGGAGGAAGGCCTTGCTTAGTAGGGCCTTCGATATATCGTACAAGCTCTAGCTCCTGTTGTGGGCTGAGTTTGAGCTGATGAGTTGCCTGGGTCTCCCGAGGAGCTTGAAGACCCTGGTGCCTTCGGGACAATGTAACTCTATGTACACCGTACTTCTTCGCTATTTCTTGGTAAAAAACCTTTCTCCCGGCTCTAAGGATTCGATTTCTTTAGTCGCCTCCTCAATTGCTCCCATATTGACAAAGTTAAGGCTCGTTGAAGTTGGTGGTTGATCTAGTATTTTGGTGTTCGGCGATCGTTGCGCGAATCTGATCGTTCCGCGCACGGACACGGTAGTTGGGATCCATCTACTTCTTGAAACAGATCTCTGATGTAGATGAGAAAGAAGATTGGTGAGACGGGGCTCTCTTGTGGGATGTCAGCTGTGATTTCACTAAAGTCCTCAATCATCCAGTCGAAAGCCAGTCGTAGGGATCTGTTTGAGAGAAAAGATTTAGCCCCCGCGATGAGCACAGTCCGCAACAAGCAATTCAATCCGGACTCTGCCAGTGCCCCACTTACTAATCTAGGTAGGAGTTAAACTTGTAGGAGTTAAACTTGTAGGAGTTAAACTTGTAGGAGTTAAACTTGTAGGAGTTAAACTTGTACAGGAAAGTACTAGGCCTAAAGAAGTAATCAATCAATCCAATCTGAACCCTCTAGAACCCACTTAATTGATTATTGCGGAGTCTAGCGATGAGGCTGTTTGGCAGGCCTAGTCTCCTCAGTGTATCTAGAAATTGGTTATGAGATACATGGTCAAATGCTCCTTTGACGTCTAGGAAGACTGTTATTATTATTCCATTATAGTCCTGTATCAGCCGTTGGCTATGTAAGACTTTGGCCAAAGGCCG
Organism: Bipolaris cookei; assembly: GCA_002286855.1. NCBI lineage: Eukaryota > Fungi > Ascomycota > Dothideomycetes > Pleosporales > Pleosporaceae > Bipolaris > Bipolaris cookei. The sequence continues at coordinate 47,199 of NRSV01000002.1, forward strand.
TTCTATCTAACTAGTTACAATTTGGTACTTTGTGCTGTATTGTGTGACTGTGGTGCTTCGGCCTTTGACTAGCTAAGCTATTGCTAGCTTTCTAGACGCCTGGTGCTAAAGAGCAGTTTGGTAACAGGGAGAGACGTAGGGCAGCTAGGCTGCCTTCCAGCGGGCTCTCTTAGGGGAAAAGAAATGGCGTTAATAAAATCAAATCAAATTCTTCTTCTTTATTTTTCTTCTTTTGTTGTTGTTTCTCTTGTTTCTTTCTTTCTATCCTTCTTGGCCGAGGTGCCACTTTCTTGTTCCTATCCTCGTGCTAGTAATGAAAGCCAAAGTAGCTTCTATACCGCTCGTAGTATGGAGTAGAAGTGGGAGTTTGAGTACTTTTTGGTCTAGAGTCTTTTTTAGCTGGTTTCTTTCTGCGCTGTAGAAGCCGCAGTATAGAAGTAGATGCTCTGCTGTTTGCGGTCTCCCACATTTGCAAAGATCACATTCTCTTCTCTTAAATCTCTTTAGGTACGAGTTGAAGTATCCGTGTCCTATCTTAAGAGAATAGAAAGAGCTAGAAATATCTCTTTTCGTGCCTCTAGGGATTGCTAGTTGGTTTTTGAGCTTTAGATCGATGTCACAAGATGCTAGGAGCACGAATCCAAAAGCTTTGGGAAGCGTTGGTGAATTGCTACGTACACTATCTGTGAAGACTCAAGACGTTGCGTAAGGAATCAGAACAGAAATTCGTCAACAGAATATATCATGGGTGGCTAGCGTACGTGTAGTACCTCGGTAGCACTCAGCCAATCAGCAGCAGAATCCAGGTGTTATGGCAACCCGGTGGTTACCGTGACACTAAATTACTTTTGATTGAGTTTGTATCACGGGCGTCCAGGAAGCTGAAGCCTTGGCTGGAGCCTTGTACCAGCAGTCTGAGTACAAGTGCTGGTTGCCGCAAACACAATCTCTGAGTCTGGTAGGCTGAGAAGAAGAGCTCCAGCCAGCTCTTGCCGTATCGCACTTTTTCTTTGATCTTTCGGCTTCCTCCTCTAGTGTCTCAGCATCTCGGTTATGCTTTCTTCCTTGGAGTGTTGCGTGGGCTGCACGTCCTTTAGTAGTCTTTTCACTAGGTGGTGTCATGCTTCGAAATTGTTTGATGCAGTAATCTATTGTGATGCTTTCGTCAGACATAGTTGGCTGTAGCTTTCTGAATTTCCTCAGCGCTTTTGTTGATCTTTGCCTGGGCTTGTTGTAGAGGCGTATCATCTGCGTCGTCCTCTGCAATGTCTGAGTCGTTGGTAACGTCCATTATCTGGGTACTGGCATGATCTGGATTGATCGTGTTCAATGCTATGATCAGCGCGTCGGCAATTTGACTCATGGCTGCCGCTATTTGGTTGATTATTGATGAATGACTCTCAGTCTGCGCGTCTTTTGATTTCATGTAGTTGTAGAATGGCGAATTGACATCTCAGCATATTTCAACGAATGCATCGCATATCTACGATTCGCTGAGGTTCTCCATCTTGAAGCGATTGGCGCTATTAACCAGAACAGGCCATCTTGATAACCACTTATCAAGGCTTGTGTTTCCAGGTCCTTTGTGTAGCTTCTCAAATTCAGTCCGAACGTTCTGACGCTGGTCCTTGTGGTTTGGCTGGATGCTGTCTTGTAGTGCAGTAAGCTTCCCACGCACAGTATGTCGTCCAAGGTAGTGTTGTTTAAACTCTTGGCAGACGGTGTAGTCGATGCGATCAGAGACTTTGTCGTACTTCTTCTTCTTGGAATCGAAGATACTTTGCAGACTCTGAAACTTCTGGATAGTGTCTTTGCTGACTGAATCGGACGGCTGGTCCGCTATGAGACTCAGCTGCTCAAGACCTTCAGGGTCGCAATACTGCCAAACGTTGTTGGACTTAGCTAGGTCTTCGATAGAGTTGTACCAATCAATCAATCCAGTCGCTTCTGGAGTTGAGCATTGGAAGGTTGTGGCCTCTTGTCAAAATCTTGTACGGTATTTTGGACGTAGTAAAATGTATTGTTAGTGCAGGAGAAGGTTCCTGAATTCATAACTGTCGCACGCGTAGGTGCGGTGAATTGATGTGTGTATTGTGTCTACTATCTACCATCTACATTTGTATGTGGTATAACGTGTTTCACCACCGAACCGGCAGCTTTCTTACCCCACCCTACCTTCGTAACAACAACGCGTGATGTCTCAACAACGTAACGCGTACAAAGCCTATACTGAAGCAGATATATCCTTAGCTATTCAAGATATCCAATCTGGATCTATTAGAAGTGAAAAGCGCGCTGCTGCAGCTTATAACGTTCCACGAACTACTCTCCAAGAGCGACGCGCTGGAGGACGCGCTCGACGCGATTGCGAGCCAAATTGCAAGCGCCTAACAAAGCTAGAAGAGGAGGCTATTACTAGGCGTGTAATAGTTGAGGCTGAACGAGGACTACCCTGTGGGAGAGATGACGTGCGAGATATGGCCAACAGACTGCTCCGAGAGCGTGGCGGGGAGGAGGTTGGCAAGAACTGGGTTGATAGGTTTGTCCAGCGCAATCCTGAGCTGCGTACGCGCCGAAGCCGTCCATACGATCACCAGCGAGCTCTCTGCGAAGATCCAGCGCTTATTAAGGGCTGGTTCGAGCTGGTTCAGAATACAAAAGCAAAGTATGGTATCGTAGACGAAGATATCTACAACTTTGAGACTGGCTTTATTATGGGCAAGATTTTATCACAGTCAGTTATTACAGGCTCAGACAAACCAGGAAGAACAAAGAAGATCCAGCCAGGCAATCGTGAGTGGGTTACGCTGATACAAGGCGTTGGCGCAACAGGCACGCGTATCCCAGCGTTTCTCATCTTCGCAGGCAAGGTTCTGATCTCTACCTGGTTCATGGAGGAACTGCCACGCGACTGGGTGATTCAATTTGGTCTTAACGGCTGTACGAACTATGATCTAGCGCTTGACTGGCTCCGTCACTTCGATTCCCATGCGCGGCCTGTGGGGACGCATAGGCTGCTCATTATTGATGGCCACGAGAGCCACTGCTCAGTGGATTTCCGAGATCTCTGCGAAGAGAAGAAGGTAATTCTTCTCTGTATGCCTCCCCACTCGTCGCACCTCTTACAGCCTCTTGATGTGGGCTGCTTCTCGCCGTTGAAGCGCGCGTATGGTGATGCTATCTCGGTCTTGGCACGCAATCGTATCCACCATATCAGCAAAGAAACCTTCCTCCCAGCGTTCAAAAAGGCCTATTATAAGGCTATTACACCAGAGAATATCCGCGGAGGGTTTCGAGGTGCTGGGCTTACGCCACACAATTATCACGTTGTTTTATCGCAGCTTAACGTCGTGTTGCGTACGCCGACTCCACCAGCGCAAGAGACTCCTACCTGGGAGCCGAAAACGCCGCGCAACGCGCACGAAATGGAGGCGCAGGCTACGCTTATTCGAAACCGCATGCAAATCCAGCAAGGGTCTCCTACAACTTCTCTTAAGGAGCAGATGCAGCAGTTGAGTAAGGGCGCTCAGCAGATAGCTCATAATATGGTGCTTATGCACGAGAAACTTGATCGCCTTGAAGCTACGATTAGTGATGTAACAAAGCGAAAAACTCGCAAGAGGCGCTACGTGCAGGCAGAGGGGTCCCAGACAGTTGGCCAGATAGCTGATCAGATCGCTGAGGCAGAGGGTGGCAGGTGTAATGAGGGTGCAACGCCTGCGAAGAGGGTGCGCAGTGAACGGCGCTGCGGACGTTGCAGCCAAATTGGACACAACTCTCGCACCTGCCAAGTAGAATTAGAGGATATAGAGGATAGCGATGCGTCTGAAGAATAATATCTTGTTCTACTTAATAAGAAATACTATAGTGGTATTGCGTGATATTGTTACGAAGGCGGGGTAGGGTAAGAAAGCTGCCGGTTCGGTGGGGCTGCCGGTTCGGTGGTGAAACACGTTATAGCTATTCCTTTTTTCTTGTTGAAGTGGGGCATCCGTATTGCCGTTACAGTGGCTTGTTGCCTCGGCTCAACTGAAGTCATTCCTTCTGTGGCCTTGCATAGGCTGCGACATTTAATCATGGTGTCATTGGTAGATTGTTCCGTAAGTGAACACCCATCTTGATACTCGACCAAGCGTTGCGCAGCTCTCAACATTACTACTGCTCTTACAATAATGATAAGATTTCCATGGGAAGTCTCACAGGTTATGTTTTGTTGACATAAGACCACACTTGTCATTATGTCATGCTGAAACAGGCATTTATAACCGGTCTACATGTTTGCATTGGCGTAGAGGATCATTTGCCGTTGATATAATGAGCCCAAAAACTCTCGGTAAGGCAGAAAAGAACTTGGTAATAGGACAATAGCTTGACATCTGTGCTATCGTAAGGAGCCCATAACACCATTCTTTAAGGAAACCGTTATATGTTTATATTTACAAGAAAATGCCTATGATGAAGTCCACTAGGCCTCTCATCCTGGCTGCAAAGTGTATCCATAGATGTGCCCATTTATAACCCTGCCTTGATTATGCCGGCAGCTTTCTCGGCTACTGAATAAACGGTAGTCATGGTATGGGCAGCTGGCAACATGGGTATAGTGCTCGCATCCACGATTCTCAAGCCTTGCACGCCATACACATGAAGATGCTGGTCTACGACACCTCCTTGATCTCTGGGGCCCATTTTGCATGTGCCTGCAGGGTGAAATAGTGTTGATGCAGCGCCGCGGATCCAAGAATCAATATCTTTATCCTCTGTGACGCTTGCACCAGGAATAACTTCAAATGGGTTGAGTGATGTAATTGCCGATGTAGCGTAGAGCTTCCGAGCAAAACGAAGGCCCTCACGCAGGAGAGTAGTGTCCACTTCATTTCGCAGGAAACCCGCATCAGCAATAGGAGCATCGAATATGCTAGAAGAAGCCGCTTTGACTTGCCCACGCGAGTACGGATGCTGTAGCCCAACTACTAAAGGACCGTCTGCCCAGATTATCTCCAGGAAGGCTGAGTCTTTGGCCTCGAGCTTTTTGTTAAGAGCTGCAAACTGTGTTTCGTAGCCGCGCGCGACTTCGGCAGGAACGTCCTTTGGGAGTGAGGCAGATGGTCCAGCTGCAATAGCTTGTGATAAGATGGCTTTTGTAGCGTTGGAATAAGTCGAGAGAGGAAGGAATAGAAGAAAGTCTCCAGTTGGGCTAGCTAAAGGACCAGATCTTAAGTCGTCGTACTGCTTCCGAGCTTCAGCAGCGAACGTAGCGTTGGATTGCAGGGTATTGGTAAGGATTGTCGTGTTGACTGTAGTGTCATCAGCCTTAGATCTATCAAAGAAAGAGATACTCTGCTTACATGTGTTGATCACAGAAATCGACACGTGGTCGTGGAGGTTGTGTCCAACCGCGGGGAGGTCAACAACGGTTGATACATTAATAGAAGCAAGGTGAGAAGGGTCGCCAATACCGGACACTTGCAATAGCTGAGGTGTGTGCAGTGCCCCAGCGGCAAGGATAGCCTCCTTCTTGACTTTTGTTTGTTGGCTCGTCGCACCAGCGGAAGCGGAAGCGGCAAACTTAACGCCAGTCACTTTGGGCATACCATTTATCTTCTCTGTGAGTATTTGCATCACCTGGTGGCTGGCTAGAAGATGAAAATTGGAGCGCTTCTGTGCAGATGCATAGTAGGCTTCTTCTGCAGAAGAACGCGTCACGGTCTTGGGGTCTAGGTTGTGCGGGCAGAAGTAACCACCAATTGCCTTTCCAGTAGCCTGGTCATTGATCGGAATGCCAAGTGATTTAGCAGCATTGATGAGATTTTCTTATTGTGTTAATAAAAGTCAGGCAACCCATTTTTGCTCGAAGAACTTACTGGTAGTCGGCCAGAAGAAGGAAGAAAAAGTTGTTTGGATGTAACCCTTAGTGCCGTGGTAATTAAGGTCATACTTGATGTCGTATTCGGTCTGGATTGCTGCCGTTGGTGGTGTAAACGTCTCTGACTGCGAACCGGTTAGAATCATCAATAAGGCTGCTAGCAAAACATACATACCTTTATGAAACCCGACAGAATGCTTTGAAAGTTCCATCCTTTGTTGCCCAAGACCTCCCATGTATCGTAATCGGATTGGGAACCACGATCGAAGACCATGCGGTTAAGCTTAGTCGACCCGCCAACGACTTTGCCTAAAGGAATAGAAACAGTACGGTTGTTGACCTGCGGATTTGCGCTGTACGTGAGGTTCCAATCATATTTGGTTCCAACGGCGCCACCAGCAAGGCCTGGAATCGTCACGAAAGGCTCGTCTTGGTCGCTGGCGGCTGGGTTAGCATGTCGGTGGCGATACGAGTTTGGAACAATTTACAATTGGCCGGCCTCGATAATCAATACCTTTACGTCTATTGTAGAGCAGCGTCAATCATCTAATATGGAAAATATCTCATGGTGGTCAGGAGAGTGACATACTCTGATCTTCGGATAGTCGGTTGGCAACGGTAAGGCCCGACGCACCGGCGCCTACAACAACATAATCATATTCAGGAAGAAGATCCTCTGTCCTCGAAATGAGCTCGCCATTGAAAAGTGGATGTGCTAGAAGACCAGCCGCAGAAAGTGAGACCGTCAGTCCGATGCTGAGCGGTGAAGGCATGATGGGAACGAGCGCAAAAAGAGTGAATTAACAGTCGGAAGACGACGCTTGTATGTACTCAGTACCAGATTATGTATACTGAAGAAAATGCTAGTAACATAACTACATGGCTGTGCGGCTCACCTACAATTGCCGATGTTTTACTCCGTAAGCCGGTACTTGCGCGTAACTTGGCTAGTTTCGGATAAATGTAGTCGGAGCTATTCCAGCGAGCATCGTGCGCGTATGAGAGCAGCGCATGTGGACCCCTTTCCTCACGAACAGGTTACTTTCCCGCTGTACAATGCAAGGATGCTGCCATAATAGGAAATCTCAGTAACACAGAATGATCTAACGATTACCCGCACCCCTTGCTAATGGCGATTCCTTCTTATGCACACCCCACAACAGGGTCTTCTCCATGTTCTTCCCTTTTCCCAGCACGTAATCGCGGCTAAACATAGCAGGGACATGGAGCGTGCCTCATTAATGAAACCTCATCTAGTCTCTTATATCAGCCTTCGTTTCACAAGACGACAAGAAGCGTCAAATGACGCAAAGGTTTCAACAGCAGATTAGTAATGGATGAGAGCAATAGATCAAGCACTGGCCTTTTCGCGCGCAGACACAACGTGGCAATACTCAGCTCAGATTATACGTACTGCGTAGATGGAAAGCGGCAACATTAGCTTAAACCCCGTGAAAACCTGCGATGAAGTCTAGGACACCAGTATTGATAATGCTTACCAAGATGATTAAGATATTAAAGAATATTCGACATAGCCCCCAGCAAGGTACTTACCTACTACGTACATGGTCACTATAATGTCCGAGCTCTCGACTCGAAATCTACATACAACGCAACAACCGTGAGCACATACCGGAAGGCATGGCATGACTAATAGCTAAGCATTACACAGCATGTCTAGCCAACCTTCTAAGATCGATTGTACTTGCTGATTACTTAGTAGAAAGAGAGAGCTTTGTTTATGGAGTAAGTATCCGATGATGAGGTACAAGGGGGGAGAAACTGCCTGCGTACAGCCACGTCTCCTGGTCATGGGTGCCTGAACGTGAATTGCCGAGTCGACCGCCTCCATTGTATTATTATCTCCCGACAATGCTACCGAATAAGAAGAAGTGCCGACATTGCGCCACATACTGCTCGATAGTAGAATACCACTATCTGAGGTTGTATGAAGACACAGGAGTGAAACGCTGAATAATTATGATGGCTACCGTGCAAGCATAAGCTTTGCAAATTCGCCCGTGGCGGCCATGTTATTCTATGTCGACAAATCATCGAAAGCACCTTTAAGCGAGATTTTCGGCACCCTGCAAAACTACCGCGGAGGGCCATTTATGCTATAGTATACCCTCTGGGTGTTTATATTAATGTAAGCGCTAAGATAGGAAGGGAATGCACCACCTCCAAGGCGCACGAAAAAGGGCCAATAGCCGAGATAGTGTTACCCGCCAGATGTGGAGAAAGTATCAGCCCCTCATAGCTGATAGCCCGGGCATGCGGAACGCATCTAGATACGCGGCTTCTCCTAGTTCCCGTTGTCGTTCACGGGATCCTTGAGATAACGCCAGCAGGCTCGACTTACACAGTAAATACACGAGTCGAATATCAGCAGTTTATGGTGTACCATTACATGCCAGCGATTATGGTATTCGAGATGATGAGCCTGCCGAGAAAGGTGTCAATCGTCCGTTGATTTGTCCTTGACACACAAATAAGGTTTCTCACTGTTAAACTGTATCAACTGAATGCCGGAGGATGATTCAGTGACGTTGATATCTTATGGGCTGGTCGAGTCTGCTTACTTTGACTGTCACTTCTTGCAGCGCCTAAAACAGACTTTCGTGTTCTCAAACATGACAATCTGTAGTTTCATCTAAGTCGCTGACCCGAGTATCGGCCGCCACAGCAATAGCCGTTGTCAAGCAGCTTGCATAGATTGACGTGGATGGTGGAGCAAAGAGTAGTCAACTTGTCTTCGTACAAGGTGCCGAACTATGGATGCATTACCCGTCCTGGTCAGGCGCTCAGAGCTTCGATTCCCCACATCTTGATCGCCTACATATATTTTCTCCGAGTACTACTTGCACGAAGAAATTTCAAGTGGAGTCTCATCCCCATTACATTGGCTAACCACGCGTGTAGTATACCTTTCTCTATGTAAGTATATAGTTCAGCATTGGTACTAGCCGTTCACAGTCGAAGCAATGACGCAAATGGCTCTCCAACATTTCACCTAAAACAGGTACAACTCCATTTGGACACTTGGCTAGCGAACGGTGATATTTCGGACAGGGTTGGGAAACATTAAACACCCAGTCGCGTGGCAATGTCAATCAACTACTGCGGGTCATATTCTAGGTTTAATTGTTGCTGCCTTCTCAACCGCCGAATCGTTTCCCTTGCTGCATGCCATCATGCGCGTTTTCGAACGCGGTCTGGAAGTCTCCCTGACCGAAGCGCAGGTTTGCCGGTTGATCTGATACTCGAATTAACAAGTACTACGTAGGTATTTTACAAAGGTGAACATGACAAGGAGCATGTTGAATGGGCTCTGTGGCTAGCTAGCATAAGCGTGGACCAGGTGCAAATAGCAAGGTACGAAGCATGTGCGCGCGGGACTAAAGAGGGTTTGCACGAATGCAGGAGTGTTGCTAAAAGACAGGTGTGTAGGGTATTCAGAATTCTTTCCCATCTACGTGCGTACAAGGTACTCTTCTTATGCTCTCTACTTCGGTCCTATTATAGGGGTTGCCCTCTGCCGTGTGCAGAGCAGAGCTTCCGAGCCATCCGACAGCTGAAAACCTTACCAAGGTGGACGGCGCAATGGGCCGGACGGCGTAATGGGCCATCTAGAACACCAAAACAGCCCTGCAACTTAAGGCTGTAAAGCCACACTAAATAGTTATTGTCGCGACAATTCTTAGTGGTGAGGTCAATAGGCCTTGATATATATGTATAGCTATAGAAATCGAGATGGAGTTCTAATTGCGTGGCCGCAACGCGAGGTTGGAGGTGGTGAGCCTGCAGGGCCACCCTGAGGCTCTTCATTACCTTGAGGCCTCGCGATAGGCCTTTTTTTCGAATAGCCTTCGTAGGAACCTTGAAGCTCCTCCTCTTACTCTTTTGAGAAGTTTTTATAGCTTTTTGAGGTTGTCGTGCAGCCTTGCGAGCTGCGATTCTCGAGGCCTTTTCAATAGCTTTCTCCTTCTCCTTCTGCCTTGTTAGACTTACTGCAAGCTTCGCCTGATACCTCTGCTCCTTCTCTCTCACTCTCACCTGCTTTGACTCCTCAAGTTGCCTTATAATATCAGATTTTCTGAGTTGTAGCTCCTCCTGGAGTCGCAGGCGATCGCGCGCCTCCTTTACCTTTCTCAGAGACCAGAATACAACTCCACCGTGATACTCCTCAGCCTTCTGTAGAGGCAGAGGCTTCCGCCGTTTCCTGCGTAGTTTCTCATTAGTTAGGGCTTCTCGTAGGCCCTCAACCTCATGCTCAAGGAGCGTTTTTGAGGTCGAGATTCGGTGGAAGGCTTGGCTGAGCTTTTGAGCTCGCCTGTCTGCTCGATCCTTCACCACCTCACGCAGGAGGGGTTCAGTTTTCCTCGAATTAGAGGCACTAAGATCTGAGGAGTCACTACCACTAGTAGGATTAGATATATCGAAGTGCTGAAGGATTATTTCTTGGTTGAAGAGTGAGAGGCCTTTAGCCTCGAAGGAGTTGAGGATAGTTTTTCTCCTTAAAGAAGGCCTGCCAGGCAGCCTGGAATAGAGGTAAGAAGTCCCTCTTACTCATTGAAGTGAAACCTTGGCTCCTATCTATGAAAGCAGAAACTTCATTTGAGTACGCTGCTGAGAGAGGCTTGAACATGCAGACGTCAAGAGGCTGTATCGTGTGGGTTGAGTGAGGAGGATATACTGCGAGGAGGATCTTATTCTGATCACAATACTTAATAAAATCCANGAAGTCCCTCTTACTCATTGAAGTGAAACCTTGGCTCCTATCTATGAAAGCAGAAACTTCATTTGAGTACGCTGCTGAGAGAGGCTTGAACATGCAGACGTCAAGAGGCTGTATCGTGTGGGTTGAGTGAGGAGGGTATACTGCGAGGAGGATCTTATTCTGATCACAATACTTAATAAAATCCATAGTAAGGTGAGATTCGTGGCCGTCAAGGATGAGTAATCGATAGGAGGAGCGAGCCTTTGCTTTTGTACTGCGATCGAACACCTGCTGAAGCCACGCGAGGCCTATCTCATTGTTTGTCCAGCCAGAAGGTGATGAAGATACTCGAATTTGGTATGTCTCTGGATCGAGGGCCTGCAGCCAGGTGTCCTGTATCGATCCTGAGGCTGATTGATACACGAGGGCAGGCTCGAGGTGAGATCCATCAGCGCAGATACAGACTAGTAGCGTTATCCACTCTCGCGATCCATCCTGAATAGTACTCCTTGTCTTTCCCTTCCCATACAAAGGTCTATCAAAGATCCTCTTTGATCTACCTATTACTATTATTATTATTATTATTATTAACGTAAAGCACCACCGAGAGGGCCACTTTTTCTTGGCATTGCGAACTTCATATACAAAACACTATGCATCAACAACATAAGGATTTTCTAACTCAACTAGAAGGCAGAATTATTCTAGCTCTTCAGACCTTTCGTACAGGCCAATTTAAGACTATCCGATGCGCTGCTGCTGCCTATAATATACCTTTTCGGCGCCTTTCTGATCGGCTTAACAAAATTACTTTTTGGCCTCAAGTAACCCCAAACTGCCGCGAGCTTACTATAGCTAAAGAGCAGACAATCTCACGGTATATTGTTTACCTAGAATCGCGAGGAATTGCCCCCCAACTGTGTGAGGTAGCAGATATGGTAGAGAAACTACTGCGCGTACGAGGTGGTCAGCTTTTGGTCAAGAACTAACCAAAGCAATTCGTATCACGTTCAGACGAGCTCAGAACAGCCTTCAATAGGGAAAATGACCGCCATAGAATACAGCAAGAGGATCCAGAGGGTATTAAAGTGTGGTTCGAGCTCATACGACAGACAATTGAGAAGTATGGGGTATCTTCAGATTACATCCATAACTTTGATGAAACTGGCTTTCAGATGGGTGTAATTGGATCAATTAAGGTTGTCACAGGTTCAGAACGTCGTACGAGACCTACTCTTGTTCAGCCAGGCAATCGCGAGTGGGTTACTGTCATCCAGAGCCTCTGCGATGCGGGATACGCTACCCCACCATTCATCATCCACAAAGGACGCGTCCACATCTCTGCATGATACGAAGAAGCAAATACACAGTACTATTGTCTGCTCTTTAGCTATAGTAAGCTCGCGGCAGTTTGGGGTTATTTGAGGCCAAAAAGTAATTTTGTTAAGCCGATCAGAAAGGCGCCGAAAAGGTATATTATAGGCAGCAGCAGCGCATCGGATAGTCTTAAATTGGCCTGTACGAAAGGTCTGAAGAGCTAGAATAATTCTGCCTTCTAGTTGAGTTAGAAAATCCTTATGTTGTTGATGCATAGTGTTTTGTATATGAAGTTCGCAATGCCAAGAAAAAGTGGCCCGCTCGATAGGGTGGCCCTCTTGATGGTGGAATACGTTATTATTAACGTGGTTCACAAGCGAGCGAGCACCCCAAGCGAGTGGCCACCTCCCCACCAGCGCGTCGACGTCGACACCTTATCACGCACTTTTATCACAGTCAATAAACTATCGTGATATACCAAATTAATTATCAGAATCGCTACAATCACTTGCACTATCTATCTCAACTGCGCAGGTACGAACGTTATGTCCAGTCTGCTTGCAACGCCCGCACCGCCTCTCTCGTCGCACCCTCTTCGACGCACTCTCACCATCACCACAACTACTACCCGCCTGTTCAGCTAATGCTTCTTGTATCTCGCCTACATTAAGAGTCTCTTCTGTCCGCAAGTATCGACGCTTGCGGCTCTTACGCTTGTTTGATTCGTCTAGAGCCTCTTGAAGAGTAGCCGGCGACCCGACGCGTCCACGCCTTGGATCACAGTAACCCACTCACGGTTGCCTGGCTGTATCTGCTTCTTTTTTCCATATACTCCCGAGTCTGTGATAACTAACTGTGATAAAATCTTGCCCATCACAAAGCCAGTTTCGTCAAAGTTGTAGATATCATCGTCCACAATACCCCACTTCTGTTTCGTCGCCTTAACTAGATCAAACCAGCGATGGATAGTCGCTGGGTCCTCGCAGGTAGCTCGCTAGCAATCATAAAGACAGCTCCAGGGCGTACAGAGCTCAGGAGTTCGCTTGACAAAGTTGTCAACCCAGTTCTTGCTAACAGGGTTACTATCCCGCTCATGCAGGGGTTTATCAGTCATTGCTCGGACGTCAGCCTTTGTAGGCGCAAATCCTCGCGCAGACTTCTTAAGAATACGCTCAAGTATAGCCTCCTCTTCTAGATTATTTAGGCGCTTCAAATTCGCTCCGGAGTCGAGTCGGGAGCGCTTTCCAGCGCGTCGGTCAGACAAAGTTCTTTGAGGCACGTTATAGAAAGTGGTAGCATATTTTTGGCTTTGAATACGTTGCAATTGGATATCAAAAAGAGCAAGCTGAAGATCTGATTCAAGATAGGTTGATGGATAATTGCGTCGTTGAGACATAACGCGTTGTAGTGTCGACGTTGACGCACTGATGGGGCGCGAGCGATTCGCTTGTGAACCACGTTGTGTATAACAACATATTGATACAAAAGTAGTGATCTTATTTAGTTTGTCGTCACTGCTTCATGTCTCACGATGACCTTATAACGTTCTGAGGTTGTCATGACTCAATGACATCGACCAAACTTCGTCAGGATGAGCCATACTGCAAGGGATCCTCGTACATCAATAGCAACCCAGATAGCCCATGGACGTGAGGATCGTGAGACAAGCTGTGCAGGATCCAAGTCACTAAGTTAGAAGACCTCGATGATCGTGGCCACCACGGGGTTTCTTCGTCATCGAATTTTGGTGAACGAGTAGCTGCAGCAATTCATTGAGTGTGGCTTGGAACTAAATTGAACTTCTATTGAATAGTAATGCCAATATTCTCGGGCAATGGGAAATTATCCTCACTTAGTCGCAATTCCAGTCGTCACTCCTCCTATTGGCAGAACTTGGGTAATGCCATATCGTGAGATTGATCAGGTGCACTAATTTAGTTGTCTTTGCAGAATATCTAAGCCCGAGCGACAACATTCAAAGCAGGTTTTCGTATTCATAAGCGGTTGAAAGAGCTGAAGGTAGCAGTGGCGGAAACCCTGAAATTGGTTGCTTGTAGACAGATCTGGAAGATTAGAATAAAAAACAGTAAAAAGAGATGGCCAAGGGTCGCATGAGATGTCTAGTCGTCTTGGTATCCTGTATTTGCAATGTTGTTCCACCGGCTGAATATATGCTGGCTCGCTTGGCTGCAGACGCTCACAAGAAATGGGTACACCCGCTGCAGGTGTCTGCAGAAATACGAGGAGCTGAACACGAAGTCGCATGTTCCTGAGCCTGCAACAATTAGCGTAGTATTTACTCCCGGAAATCGGTGACTTATGTGAAAAAGAGTGGCCGTCCCGAAAGACAGCCAAATGAACCACCCATAATACCCCTCACTACGTCCTTCTATTTCCACACCAATGGCTATGCTGAGTGGTGCCTTGAAGGGTGTATTGCTGCTCTGTCCCATGCAGAAACTTGACGACATTACGAAAGAGAGTGACAGGATGACTAGAAAGCAAAGTCGGTAGAACGAAGGGGCCTGCAAGGCGGCTCCAGGCGACAGGGACGGACAGGTCTAGACCTTGAGCCTCACTCTTGAGAGGCCCCGTCTCTGAAGTCTGACATGAGAAGCGATGCAATGTGGCTTCCGATGTTTCGCCGCTTTGCTGTAACCAGTTTACAATCTCTTCGCTTAGTCGCCTTGAGATTAGTCTCATGCCACACAACGGAATTCAATATACACCCCAAGAAACAAAACTCGCAAGAACCATGGCACTTCCAGGGAAGCCGCCGTCACGTCTTCAAGGCTGCTGGGTTCGCTCCATTGCAACAGGACCATCTTCCTCATGATTCAAAACTCGTTGATCACAAGATCCTAATCGAATAGCACAACGGACACGAAACTGCCTTCTGTTGAATTGATCTTCGCTGGTTGCTATGCCAGGAAGCTTCTCTCTGTTTGTGATTGCATGACTCTCGGAGACTAGTCTTTGTTGCCGCTTCGTTTTCATTCGCCTGGTGACGAAGGGCATTATGATACGGACAAAGGACATCCTCAAAAACCGTATTTCTGATCGTAACAGTCAAAAGCAGTGTTCGACCGAAAGGGCAAACGCTCGTCGATGCCGACACACGCTGAACGTGCATGTTGACGATTAACGCGACTGGCCAGATATCGCTGTGGAACGACTAGTGTCTAGAAACTTGCATCGTGACACAGGCTCCGTGATGTTGCACACAAAATGAGAGTGTAAAGAAGTAATCGGGATTTTCATCCCTGTAGAAGAGATGCACGAACATCTTCATCGCTAAGCACTACTAGCCTGCTCGATTCAAGTTATCGCACAGTGCAAGCGTTGCGAACCTGGCCCAATACCCGTACGTCCATCAAACAATCAGATATGAGCTTCAAGACATCAGATCCGGAGCGGGGCGGTTCGCCGATGATGATGATATCTGCCTGAGACGCAGAGACCTCGCTGGGCTTTCGCCTTTCTGACGAGTGGATCTCAGCGCCGACCGAAGCCAGAACAGGCTGATACATCTGTGTGTCAGGCTCGACGAAAGTCAAACCGCGCTCTTCTTCTGCCTATTCGCTACTTGCTTGATGCGTGATAAGGACGTTGTGATTGTTGGAGCCTGGCGTGGCAACTTCGGTACGAGTCCTAGAAACGAGCAGCCCATGCGCAAGCGGAATTCAAGAGCCCAGCGTCAGTCCCCAGCCGGGGTGGCGGACATCTCCCATCACTTCTCTTTCTCTTGCCAATTGCTGTTTCATCGTGAAGCTATCTGTTGTGGCCAGAGTCTGTTGCACGGATGAGATGCCGACGTGGTTCTCGAATGAGAACTTTAACGCCTCGACAGGCACATGTCATCTCATTTTGAGCTGTTCACTCCCGTACCTCGACTCTTCTTTTTGCGCCGAGCCTGACTAGTCCACAAGTGAGCTGTCTAGCAGGGGCTAATTGGAAGGTCGGCGACATGACCGCGATACTCTTCGTCCAGCGCAAAGGCTGGAACGAATACCAATATATGGATAGGGTTAAGATCCGAGCCTGCCTCCCTCACCCACAACCTCGATGCTAACAGCAAGGCGCGCAAGCCGACATGCAAGTAACCCATTGAGACCATGCCAAGAGGCTCGGGTGTGTGTCGATCGCGCAAGTAGGTGAGGCGCGGACAAACCGTATTCCAGATGGAAGACAGGCGTCGGGAACTATGGGGAAGGTGGCATGCGTGATACTTGCAAGTTGAGAGAAGAAATCGGATCAGAGAAGGGCGTTACGCGGCCGTCCCGCTATCATCGACATGGTCAGATCTGGTTGAAGAGCGCGTGTAAGAATCCAAGTCCGGTCGTATTGCAATAGAGCGTAGCGGCCGTTTGATTGGAGGCGGACGCCGTGTAGTGATGAAGCAGTTGAGGTGTTGGTTGTTGGAATCGTACCCCGCTGGACAAAGGGGAACGACGCGTTGCTAAATGCCGAGAGATCGCGTCAAAGCGGCGCTAGCACGTGACTACATACTCTCTTCCCTGACTAATCACTGCCATCGCTGTTTGAATCTGCTCACCAATCTTTGCATTGTAGTCACATATGCTGAAAATTGCAATCCAAAGTCCAAAATTACCCAGGTATTCCGTGCTCTTAAAAGACGCTTATCCGAACAAGACTATCAAAAATCAGACCCGGTGCGACATACGCAAGATTGCTTGCCGCCAATAAGTGGTGCTGGCACTACCATCAGTCGACTTGAGGCGAAATCACTCACCATGGGAGCCATTGAGGACGCAGTAGATTCTGCTGCCAAATTCATCGGTCCATTCGTTGACAAAGGCCGCAAATACAG
This sequence comes from Bipolaris cookei, assembly GCA_002286855.1. Lineage (NCBI taxonomy): Eukaryota > Fungi > Ascomycota > Dothideomycetes > Pleosporales > Pleosporaceae > Bipolaris > Bipolaris cookei. The sequence continues at coordinate 63,930 of NRSV01000002.1, forward strand.
TAGCAATGTGCCCACCTCGTCGCTCATCCAGCAATCTCTTTCTCACCTTCAAGCCATCAATGCTGCCGATCTAGTCGCAGACCCAAACGCCCCTTATGACGCGTCTCTTGCAGGAGTGGTATACGGTCTCCTGGATCTCCTCGTCATTCTTGCTATCATACCACATTTATCTCCAGGAGTAGCTTTTAGCCAGCGACCACGCTCGATCCTGACTGCGATTGCCATCGCACCACCTGACCACGATATGGATGCTTTGGCCGTAGTAATTGAAGGCATCCTTCCTATTTTAGGGCAAAAGGGCTCCGGTATACAACCACTACTCTCCCAGAGGATCCTTCCGGACATCGTATCCGCACTTGCTGAATTGTCTTTCTCGCCCTTTTCGTCTGAAGACGCTAAATTCAAGTTCTCGCCTATTTACAAAAAGATAATGGTTGAAATTCCAACATCTCGGCTTCTTCCGATATTGATATCCTCTCTACAGCAACCTCTCCCTGAGTGGCTAAAACCCATCATTTCAATGGAGCTGTCCATGGTCCCGCTTCGGCAACAAGGCGTCCAACATACCATTGAATTCCTAGCGCTCTCGTACCTTTCTAAGAACTCTCACATCCCAGAGGGTGCGTCAGGCCCACAATCTCATATTCCCATTCCACTAGAAGCTATCACGCAAGCGTCAAAGCTGCTTGCACTTCCGCCCAGCGGCATTACACCAAATGATTGGATAGAAAGACTTGCACCTCAACTGCTCCATCTGTTGAACGGCTGCGAAGGAAAAGAACTGAGCCGAGCAGCAGGCCAAGTCATTGCGTGTGGAATACTCAGCAAGAAGGCGACCGGGGCACCCGGGACTATAGGATGGAAGATTTTTGTGGATCCCATGTTCCGTGCAATCTCTCCGAAGAATACTCAAATTTCAGTTTCCAAAGATGGCAAGAGAACTGACGTTGTTGTCAGAGAAAGTGATCTCAAACCGGCACTCCGCCAACTCAACAATATTACGTCTTCATATTATCACGCCGGCCTGATCAAACGTCTCGTCACTCCTATGCTGCTTCCTCTATGGGCGCTTCTCAACTATGCTAAGCGCAGACCCTCACTTGACAAAGAGTGGACAGCGCTGCCAAAATCAATCATATCACGATATGTAGAAACGGCCTGCGACGCAAAGCAGATTGACAACATGGCTCGTCATATCTTTTGGGATGGGGATACTACATGGATCTTTGGACCTGGCTCTGAAGGCGGCGTTGAAACACGGCGGCGCACAAAGGACCAGTCCGAAAACAATACGACAGGCATGGAAGGAGTTCTTGGGCAAATTGGCGACCTGGATAACCGGGTCAATCTGCTAGTGTCTCTCCTGTCGGAAGCGAGTGTCCCCGGAGATGTTGCAAGCTCTGTCTTTATTTGTACAACAAAGCGGTGGCTAGAACCAGAGAAGCCAGCAGCCAAGTCACTCACGAATGAAGATTTCATCGGCGATCCGCTCTCAGCATTGGTGGATGCGAAATTGTCTGAATCTATGGCCAGGCAGTTCCAAGAGCATTTCGCGAGAAGCCCACAGCACATCATTGAGCTCATGGCACAACTGATTGAGAATTTTGTCGAGGAGCATAAGAAGTCCTTGTCTAATGCAAGCAAGTCACACATGTCACAACGTGCCATGCTTGGCAACATTGTGCAAAAGCAGGCTACAAAAGGGGAGAAAAGTGAAGATGATGCTGTCAACGAGGACCTGGTTTCATTTGCCTTGAGTATCTTGAACACAATGGTGACGTCGCCCGATTTCCAGAAGACGCCTTTGGTTATGGAGATGCTGCTTGCACTTTTGCCATCATTGGCACATCTCTCGGAATATCGGGATCAAACGCAATCGCCTATACCGTCCATAATTAGCAATTCCTCTACGATCCTTTTCCAGCTCATCGCTCCCATCACTGCTAATGATCCATCCACTAAAGCCAGACTTGCGGCAAATGTGCCCATCAATCCCTTGGCAGAACACCGCGCTGCACTCGGCACCTGCCTCGAGGAACTTCAGTCAACGGACCCGCCGAACCGTACCTGGGCTCTCAACACTATACACTCGATGCTTAACAACCCAGCTGCGTTCCCAGTCATCGACATACCATCTCTTACGCATATGTTGCTTTCATTTTCTTTGGCCGATCCCGAGCCATACGTCCATTTAGCGGCAATACCTGTTCTCGTCACATTAGCAGCACGAGTACCGAAGCCTGTTGTAGGGATCCTGGTTGATGCATTCGTGGATGTCGATGAACGATCTTTGAAGGTCGCAAGAGGGAAGCAGACAGAAGAGAAGGAAATGGAGCTGAGGAATGCTTTAGAGTTGAGACTACGGGTTGGTGAAGTCCTCAACACCTTTGTGGGTAGCAATGCCTCGTGGGACTCGCATGCGAATAATGGAACCATGTATGGGTGCGCAAAGCAAATTGCAGAGGCTTGCGTATTGTTATCGGGTCGACGAGGGCAACGCGTGCAGACGCTTTCGATGCGAAATGAGGTTGCAGACAGTAAGAGGAGGTGGAAGAAGGAAGGTGAAGCAGCCTGGGGTGGTCCAATACCGAACGTTTTTGAGCCTGATGGCGCGGACCCGCAAGAGCAAGCAGACTACATTGCTCTGCACAAGATTATTAGTGGGTGGGAAAACACGGGAATCGAGGAAGATGTTAGAATGCGTGCTTCTTCACTCAGCGTTCTGTCGACTCTGTTGGAATACCGACTCGAGGTGCTCCGGCAACCGTTGATTGATGCGTCACTGCAGATGGTATTGCTCATACTCGGGATGGAGAAAGAGGATGTGAAGGCTTTGCTGCGGCGTGCTGGTGTTCTTGTTATCATGGGATTACTACGCGGCATTGATGCGGCAATCGAGGCCGGGAAGGAGGGTATGGTCGCACTAAACTTGAAGCAACAGCAGGAAGTAGAGCGAGTGATCAAATGGGTGAAGGACGAAGACACAGATGAACTTGTGCGAGATCATGCATCAAGTGTGGTAGAGGGATTGGAGACGTTGAGAATGAAGGAGCTGTACAGAGTCGGAGAAAAGGGATTAAATCTCGATGGAAATCTCGGGTTGGAAGGCAACCTAAGAGGACTTGAAATACAAGCGGGAGAAGACAAGAAGAAGGGACAGAGGATGATGGTAGAGGAGATAGAATAGCTCCGAAGGGCTTGAATGATGATGATATTCTAGACGCTTCGTTTTGGAGGCTGTCTGCTGAGTTGGCCAGCTCATGCCTATGCCGAGTAGCGCCGTGGTATCTTTTGTTTGTTTGGTCATAGCACGCTGGTGGCTCATTTGTGTAGCCGCATGTATCATAAGCTCGCCCGTCCAAAGCCAGGATGATGTCGGGCGAGCGCCCACTTGTGTCGCCAGTTCAACACGTAGCGCGCATCGTATCGTCGTTTGTTTGGCAGCCTCAGCCACTCATTGCTGTGTCTTTGCTAGTCTTTGGTTCCACCTCTTCGGCCTTGCCAATCCAGAGCACATTGTTGCACCGTATAAGCACCTGTCCGAGCGTGCCTGAGCTGACGCCGTTTACGAATTCTTCCGTGTTGGACAACTGGATGTTCATGTACAGGTCGACCGAGACCAGTCTACCCTTGTACTCGGTCTCGCCCCACTTTAATCGAACAACAATGTCCTTATCGACTCTGTGATGGGTCAGTCCGAGTCTTAGGTAGGTCGCGGTGGGGGTAGGCTTCTTGGGGAACGCGCGACGTACAAGCTCTGGAGGAGAGGTCGGGGGTTGAAAGGTGCGACTGCCTGTAAGCCGTTAGCCATGCGGAACAGTGCAGGGGGGTCGGGGTAGCATACCGCCATGTCTGCGACTCGGATAGAAGCCTTTCTGGCGCGGAGAAAGGCGGGAAGGTGGGAGAATGCGACGCTGAGGTCGATTGGTGGTGAGGTGGTGGGTGGTGTGTATGCAGCACTGGTCGCGCTCTGCAGCTTTGGAAAGTTGTCGGCAAAAGGTAACGCCGATTGGTTGGTTGGTGGGCCTCTTACCGCGGGGAAGGCATGGAATGGGTTTGGGGCCATGACTATGTAGCACTCCCATGCATTTATGTACACAGTGCGAGGACATACATATGAACCTCTCAGTGTGCACGACAAGAGCGGTATTTATCTGTTGCAGCTGTTATATCACATCCATCGATTCTTTCAGACACAACCTTAATCCGTCTTATCCGGTCCTATCCTATATGTTTCTTTCCCGCATCCAGCTCATACTCCAGAGCCGCAAACTAGTAGCGGGTGCGCTAAGATTTTATCGTCATGTTCCCATCGTCCCACAGCTTTCTCCCACTCAGCCAACCCGCCGTTGCATCCTCGACCGACTATCACGTCCGCTCTCCTACGCCTCATTCGTATCCCATAGGTATCTCCCACCAATTGCACCATTGCGCCTACCACCGTGCGTCGTCTCGCCCTCCCGCCCGCAACTTGCTCTCTCGTCGCCCCTCCGCTCTTCGCACAGCATGCTCCGGTAGCAATGCTAGCAATTTGGTCCCGGGCAACAGTGAACCCGGGATTCTGTAGGTGCATGTCATGCGCTTCCAATACAGTTGTCCGCGCACGCACAAACAGTCCAACGCCCTTCCGTCGCTCGTGGCCTACACCCGGAACGCCCGCCTCAACTTTCGTATACACGACCATTTTCACTGCAGGGCTGACTACTGATGCAAAGTCCAAAGCCTCCAGGAACAGAAAATGGGAGCAGGCATTCGAAAAACTGAACGAGCCCATCGATGCTCAGGGCCCAGGTGACCGAGACACGAAGCCAAACGTAACGAATACTCGCCCCTACAAGCATCCTGAAAACTGTGGCCTGTCATTTGACGACCTCCCTCAAGATCTTGACTGGGCTGCTGTGCAGAGGACTATAGGTATGGACCTTGTTGAAGATCAAGTCTTGCAGACACAAGAGGTTGAGTCACAGATTCGCGATTATGCAGACATGGCATGGGATGACTTACGCTTTGATTCGAGATTCCCCGGCGTCCAGCTGCTTGAATGGCCAGCGAATACAGGCCCGGATCTCATGCGCTACAACCTTCCGCCTCAATCACTATGGGCACCAGATGCCTTGCGTCTTAACGCCATACGGAGACGGCATACTCGGAAGAAATTGGCCATACAGGAGCTTTCCACTGCACTTCTTATCCATGAACTGCTACACCAAGCTAGTGTTTTCCGCTTTCTGAACACTGCAAGTGACGATTTGAACAAGCTGGCACCACAGATCCTAAAAGTTGTTTGCATGGCCGAAGACGAGCGCAAAGAAGCACGTTTAGAGATTTTAGAGGCACTTGAGAAACTCTACAAGACTTGTGTAGACAGTCCTGCCGAAGACTTTGCAACTGCTCACATCCGTGCCAATCCCCTCGCAATTCCCAGCTATCACCAGGATGCTGATGGCGACTTTTATGGCATTACAAAGCAGTTGAATGACGGTCTCAAAACCTTGCTTCGTGAAACACCCCGCGGTAACGATCGGAAGGCGGCCCTCGCAGTTGCAAGAATATGCCACAATCTCCTCATCTCCTCTGCTTCTCCGGATCTGCAGACGTTCAATACCCTGCTGGTAGGTTTCAGACGCTGGCGTCGCAGGGAGCTAGTCGAGCGCGTCATACCTGCACTTTACGCCAATAAGATACGGCCCAACGAGATCACCTGTCGCGAGATTCTGAATCATTACGCGCTAGGAGGACAATCGGCAGCTGTCAGCTTCTCACGCTTTGTAGCCAAGATGAGGGGCTTGGAAGATGCGCTCATGCTTGCAAATCCAGACATCAGCATTAATGAGGCTAGCCAAGATCGCCTCATCCGCGTCAACCCAGAAAAGGTTCTTCAAAAGGTTCATCCGACGCCCATGGTGTTTGGTGCGCTCATAGGTGGCGTCATCAAATTTGCTGGTTTTGATCGCGCTCTAGACATCTACTACGAGATGAAGGCAGATGGTTGGGGTCTCGATGTGCGAGGTCTAACCGGATTGTTGGGCGATTGTGTGCGCCGAGCTGACTGGGAAGGTGGTCTATATGTGTGGGAAGAGATCAACGGTATCAAGACACGCGTGAAGCATCACGATATGGCCAAAGCATACAGTCACATGCTCAGCTTGTGCTCCATCACTGGCAACACCGTTGCCTTTAATCAGATCTTGAACGATCTAGCCAGAGGAGGGTTCGATCGCAAGGTCATCATTGATGCGGCTACACGGACGACGAACTTAGCAAAGCGCAAGAACGAATACCTGGCCCCGGCTTGGGTCGCCGATAATGTCATGATTGCTGTGTCGCAATATGTCAAGGACGCCAAACCCTCTGGGCCGGAGGTCGCACCAGATGTGATCGATACTGATGATGCAGCGCTGTCCCAACACAAGTTTGATAATTTTGGAGATATTGAGCATAATACAGCCGACACCAAAGAAGTATGGGCATCTTGGGTCGAACATGAGTTCGGCGTAAGGCCAAAAGAACCAGAGCCATGAGATCTCCATGGCTCTCTGTACATTACATATGTTTATACGACTGTGCATATCAGAGCATTGGGCCGGCGTTTTATGATGACTCTGAGTATGTACGCGACAATGTAAACTATGGTCGTTTCTCTCTTCGAAAAGTCATTCATTTCCCAATCACTGCAATAAGCCATGACTGCTTGCACAGTTTTAATCAACGACTACATTCCGAAATCCGCTCGCCATGCGAGCAATGTTGATCCCGTAACTTAATGGCGGTAGCGAACCGAATAAACGTTTGCGGATTCCATCCCGCAGATATCACCCGATTGCTCTGTTGCCAAGGATATACTTGTCCCTGATGGTCTATTTAGATTACCCGCGCTGCACCACAATCTATAGTCTCACTTCTACAACTTCATCGTCGACGAAAGGAACACTTAGTGAACATGGTCAGGGCTTTGCATCAGTAAAGAATAACTCGTGACTGCTATCATTCTTTCTATTGAATCATCGCCCTCTGCCGCTGTCATTACAAGGTCGCCCAAAACGCATGACTGACACTCAAGCACCAAGCTTTCTAAAACCCCTTGGCACATCGTATCCAAAATCAACAACTTGATATTCAGCCGAACCTATCCAAAGTCTCGTGTCAAGTAACGTCTCTCTTGCAACATTGGCTTCGCTCACGCACAAATGGGCTCAGATGCTCGCTTAACTGGATCGCGCAGATTCAATCGAATCAGGTGCATCTGCAGCCAAGGACAGCTGAACATGTACCACAAGGAGACTATATCAGTCACACTGATAGTGAACTGGGGTTATTGGTCTTGGCCGGTGCGCACCACGCTCATAGCGGTGATACAACAAGGTGTTTCTTTCCCCGGATTTTCCTGCTATCTTTGGATCTAGACCTCTCGGTGTTTCCCTGCATACCACCATGCATCCTGCCAAAGGGGAGTGTATTTGCTCCGTGGAGGGTGTATGCATTCGAGCAATCTAGGAGTAGAATCTCACAACGCATCAATATTCTTTTTGTTTCCAGAACGGCTCAGCATCAGGATCTAGTTTGCATCCAAGACATTTTCAAATCTAAAGATCAGCCACCTTTGTATGTCAAGGGACACGACAGATGGTATGTGTACCAAGAAGATTTTGCTTTACAGCCGGAGGAGCGACACCTCTCCGCAATGTGCCGGTAGTAGATGAAGAAGGAACATTCTACGCTATCGTTCATGCTTAGGAGCGGTTTGCACTAGTAGTCTTGCATGTGAGCCGTTTGACGCCGGATGCACAGGTTGAGGCATGGATTGGCTAAAGCGAAGCTGAAGGTTGAAATTTAGCGCAGTGACACGGCTGTGTAGCGTCAAAAGAATACCACCTTGAAGATACATCGGGTTGCGAAATCATTGCACAACGTGTCACTTGGAGTCGACGCTGCTGCATCCATCCCTACCGCATGCACGTTAAGGGGGCTTAGTTATTCGAGGGTTCCTTGCGAGCCATGCGTACACAGTATAGCATGGCGACACCAAAGGGTCCGACATTACAGGAAGATTGTCTTAGACAGGCAGGATTCGAGAAGAGCATGTACACTATCGTCTTCGGAAGCTCGTTTGCTTATAATAGTTATACTCCAGGTACAAACCGGAGTCTTTCAATGTCAAACCTTTGGTGTACGAAGAAGAGCGAATATTTTCATTCGGAACATCGGATCTCACATCATGCGGCAGCAAAGTTTGGCGCCCAATATGTGTGGCTGTCAAACTCTGGCTGAACAGGTCCCGTGTCTCTTTGTCGCGCTAACCCAAAGACGGAAGGATAGAGTACTTTACCCAAATTGCAAGCATCTCGTATCTATGGCCTCGAACACAGCAGTCACCTCACCTGCCCCACCTGGTCAAGTATTGCATGCTGCGCTATAACGAGGGATGGGTAAAGTTTGGTTCAGACCATGTGCATAAATTGCGTCCGATGTTTCTGCTGCAATCACTCGCCATCCACAAGGGTGAATCTGATATACTTGTATAAAACCAGTACCAGCCATTGACAAGTCCTTCCCTTTTTCTTTTCTACGCAATCAGACAGTGAAATTAATTCGATTTTCGTTTTCACTCTTTGTTTGAACCATCGACCCAACGAGAAAGAAGATAGCCAAGCGAAAAGAAAGACAGAAAGAAAGAAAGGAAAAAAGATGCAGTACCGACTAGTCTCTATGCTCGCCGCAGGCGTATTGGTGGCTATGAGCAGCGCCGCGCCTGTCCCATCACCCGATGTGCGTACTCATCTAGGCGAAGAAATCTTTTGTTTCCCCTTGGCAGTTACTAACCAAGACCAGAACCTGGTCGTCGCCACTCCAGAAGGCACCATTGAGCTCGGCAAGCCCTCTTCAGAAATCTCATGGGGCAAGAGCGTTAACAGCGAAGACACCAACCCAGATGTGGCGGAGATTACTCCTCCCACTTCAGAGATCATCTGGAGTAAGGAGAAGAGGGCGCGTAGCAACGAGACGCCCAGCAACCCAGACGACATCGTCCTCACGCCGCCCACTTCGGAAATCATCTGGAGCAAGGACAAGAAGGCACGTGATGTTGAGTTTGAAAAGCCAAAGGACAGCTTCAACCTGGGCAATGCAAACACAGTCATCACGTGGGACAAGCGCGATTCCACCTCTGGCTTCACTCCCGATGATACTATTGAGCTGGGCAAGCCTAGCACCGAGATCACATGGAGCAAGGAGAAACGCGGCGAGGTTGTCACACCAGATGATAGCTCCAATCTTGGTAAGCCATCGACGGTTGTGACATGGTCTTGAAGTGAGAACGAGTAAGAGTGGAGGAGGAGGAGGAGGAGGAGGGGGAGGATGTCTTGGGGTGTCACAAGCAGTTGTGTATATGTTTCTGTTCGGCGGTGTTTTTTTGTTGTTAGAAGAGAATGAAATTTCATAGGATATACATTTTTTGATTCTTTCTCCTTTCTAAATGACTATAGAGTTGATGAATCGTGTGCACTATGATGAATTTGTATGATGCAGTTATGTGATGGCGCTTCGGTATTTTAGTGATAAGACTGCGCAACCCTTTTTGATGTGAAAGTGAAGGAGATACAACATCACGTAACCCTCTAATTTTCTTTTCCTGACAAATCTGCTTAACGTCTTCCCCCAATGACACAAGTATATCATTAATTTGAAGAATCTCTCTTGTAACTTTTGACAACAAACACCAGCGACCTATTTCTACACAGAAGATGAACTAATCAAAACGATTCCACAACCCAAGGCTAATTAACCCTGGCGATACCAATTCTCCTTGGGATCCTGCATACACTCGCCCATAGTGACTGCTCGAAGGCCTTGGCTGTAGAGGTAATCCAGCATGTAGCCAGTAAGGTTTTCGGCAGTGAGCTGGTGAATATCATGTGCAATGGCAAGCCTGTCGCTGCTGCGTGTGTCGATACCTTGCTTGAAGTTGTCCTTTGAAGTCTGGATCTTTTCAGGCGTGAGGTTGTTATAATCTGTTTAGTTGTGTTAGAAATCACTTTTGTAAAAGAGAGCATAACAAAACTCACCATCAGTATTGAGATCAAAATAAGAAACAACATAACCCAGCTCAGCCATGATTTCCTGACACTGCCCATTGCACGACGAATACGGCGGACGCATATATGTTGGAAAGCGGCCAATGATGTTGCGAATTGCCATTTCGTTCTTGACCATTTGGTCATAGACCTGTTCCCTGCTAATGGTGGAGAGATCCTGGTGGCTCCATGTGTGCGACGCCACTTGGTGTCCGTTGTTGTACATCTTCTGCACAACGCCAGCCCAATATTGGTCAATGGCGCCCTTGCCAAGATTGTTGCCGGTAACGAAGAAAGTAGCACGGCCGCCCCTTGCCTCAAACTGCTGCATGATGGCTTCGGTGTAGATAAATGGTCCATCGTCGTATGTGATGGCTACTGTACCGGGATTTTTGCAGGCATAGATACCTCCACCACCGTAGGGGATGTTGCCAAGTTTGGGCCGAGGAACGCTGCGTGTACTTGCGCCAGTTGGAGTCTTGTTGGTGTCGCATCCAGGGCCGTAGTTGAATAAGCAGTCGGGTGCTCTGCAGTGATCTTTTGTAGTTCCGCAGTAGCCGGCTACTGAGCAGCAATCGTTTCCGGCACATACTTGATTACCGTTCGCCGGACCACAGCGTTCGACTTGCTGCCTTGGACCAAGGGCAGGCGCAGAATGGGCAGCGTAAGGGGTCTGAAGGCGAGCGAAAGGGTTTCTAGCGCGTAGTTCTTTTGGCATACCAAAGGTCTTGGGCATACCTTCCATGCCTGTTCCATGAGCAGCAGCGAATTGCCCTAGCAATGAGGCAGCAACGACGTGTGAGAAACGCATTCTGTCAGACTAGGTGTTTCAGATCCAGTATTGCTTTTAGCTGGATATGACAAAAAAGTAAAAAAGAAGTCGATTTGCTGATTAATTATTGCTCAAGGCGAGGACTAGAAGAGCAATGGTCTGATTGCATGTAGTAGAAAGGAGGGAGGAGGACAGGGGGGGTCATCTTAAGTAGAAGGGGAAAGGATGTGATGTGCACGAAAGCTGATGGTAGTGGCGCCGCTCGAGGGGCGGAATCCAGGGTACCCGTAAGCAGTGGAGTAGATACTGTTGAGGATCAAGACAGCTCGCCCTAGCCAGACCTTGGTCCACGGATGATTATGAGATGCATATGCTCATTTAACGATCGTATAACGGTTTGCATCTTTTTTTTCTCAAGTCAAGATCTTGATAGTGTGTAGAGTACGAATTGCTATAATGGGACAAGAAGTGCTCGTGGTACATGTGCTTGGAGTGAACTGTTGTCAGCAGCCAAGACGACTAGTCTTGGTGGTGATGTGTCGTCATGGTCGATCGACTACTCTACCAGATACTGACAAGTGTGTATGCACGTTGTTGACGATCAGATTGGCGCTGTAAGCTCTCGTTGTATGGCAGCCAACCAAGTTATTGTGTACTCATTGACTGATTGTGGGAGTACTGTAAGAGTTTTTTTTGGAAAAAAAAAAGGAAGATGCTAGCAGGATATATAGTCGAAGCAGTATTCTAAGTGAGAAGTTGAGAGACGAAATAGGTGGTAGGGGAGTAAACAGTATGACAACTGGGCAGTTGAACCATGGCGCGCGTACAGTGGGTATGTATGTAGATGTGGTACATATGTATGTACTCAAGTGTGTAAGTGCTGAGCGTGACAAGGCTATCGAGCATGGGCGGCAAGGCAGGACTGGGCAGAGGTCCAAACAGTGATGGGCTAGTGGATGGCATGCATCCGTCTGACTGCCTGTGCGCCATGTTGGACGTGCAGAAGAAACGTCATTGGGCGGACGCACCCCAGACGGCGCCAATGCGCCGAAATGTAATCGTGGATAGATTTGCAAGTGTATGACTAGATATGAATCGTGGGTATGCACCGTGTCAGACGTTTGTTTGCCATGTCACTCGACTCCACCACCACTGGCCAAAGACGCTGGGTTGCTGGCTCGCTGGGCAGCTGCTTGGCAGCTGCTTGGAAGCAATATTGGCCTAGGGGCTCAGGATGCTATTTCGGGCGTGGAACTCGCATTGGCGTGTGCCAGAGGCCGAGTGCAGCACAGGGGGGTGCGCGACTGTGGCTGGTGAGTTTCCCAAAAGGATCCTGTTCTATAACCTTTTGTTTTAGCACGACTCGACAAACTCACCCGGACGGCTGTTGTTGTCGTTGTTGTCATTGTACTTACATATACGAGTCTTGCCAACAAGACTACGCCCCTTGGATTGCCGACAGCCCACAAGCCATGCCCGAACCCGGCAAGCGGACTGGCGCGGAAGGGAAACAAATCGCCATTTGAATCAACCACCCCAACCGTACACTGAAACGCGCGCGTCTCCTGCTTAAATAAAGCGCGCTCTAGGGATATAGGCGTTGCCAGAAACAGGCTAAGCAAGGCCGGCAAGGGGCGCGTGTGTAGCCGTATCCGTTGAACCCCTCGTCCCAAACCACACGCCTCGAACAAATCCATGCCGGCTGCCAGCACAGGGCGACGTGCAACAGAAGACGACTGCAGAGGAAAAGAGGATGATTCTGTGGTTGCCCTCCTCTTTCATTGATCTTTCTGGCTGGCTCGTTTCTTCATCGGCATCATCATCATCATCATCATTATCATCGTCGTCGTCGTCGCCGTCTCCTCGTTGAAGCATGTGATGGCGGCCGTTTGGCAGCTGCGCCTCATGGCGTCGTGATTTGAGGGGAAAGCCAGGCACACACACACGCCCCCAAAACACAGCGTAGCCTCGTCCAGCCTGGCGGGTGGCGCTTGCGAGGCTCCACTACATCACTTTCCCTTGCCCGTTTTATCAATACTACATATAATGCTAACACCTCAACCCCGACTCATCGTGCCACTTTGCTTGTGGGCCCATCTCTCTGTGTCGTCGTCGTCGTCGCCGCCGCCGTCAAGTGTTCTTCTGTACGGCACCGCAGTCATTCCAGCAACCCATCTATCTTCCTCGACTTTTCTATTCCCAGTATATTCCTTACTAACGGTCATTCACTCTTCTACTGCCTCTACCCTAATTTCCTAGTCTGTTGTCTATCGACCACCTGGCTGTTCTTCTCCACACATACTGTGCTTCTTCTTCTTCATCTACGCCTCTGCGGAAACCAAAGTATCTTGTTCACACTCTCACTATGTCTCGTCTCCCACCCCTTGGAGCTCTGCTCCTTCCTCTAACCGCTCTGCTCGTCTCGCCCACTCACGCCACCAGCCCTTACACCAGCAGCATGAGCGAAACGCCAAAAGACAACAATGCAGACTGTGACTGCTACATGGTTCAATCCGGGGCCGAAGCCAAGAGTCCATCCTATTTTCAATACTACCGTTTCTATGACTTTCGCAACCTACCCGGCGCCCTCGACAAGTCACCACCAACAATCAATCAGTCGCAAAACGCTGCACAACTAGCAACATGGCAGCCCGACTTGTTCAACAGTGATGCCTGGAACTTCGACTGGGGCATCCAAAACTGGAGCAAAGATGCTACCTCTGACTTTCCTGTACCGCTGACCAACTCGCCCGCAAACATCTATCTTGGATCCGAGCAAGACACATCGTACCTGGCGCTGCGCACAACGCGCGTGTCGTCACACCAAACAGCAGCGGAGATGGAGAATCAGCAAAAGAACCTGATGCACGCCTCTCTGCGCATGTACGGGCGTGTGCAGGGTTCTGAAGGCGCAGTCGCAGGCTTCTTTACCTTTTTCGACGACACCAACGAGTCCGACATTGAGATTCTGACCCAAGATCCAAAAGACAAGATTCGCTACACCAACCAACCAGCCGTGGATACTGCAGGCAATGAAATTGCCGCCGCGTCGCTAGACCCGACCAACTTGCCGCGATGGGACGACTGGCACACGCACCGCATCGACTGGCTGCCCAAGCAGAGCTATTGGTTCCTCAACGGGGATCAGGTGGCCCAGAATACCTACTCGGTGCCTCGCAAACCCAGCTACCTAGTCCTTAACATGTGGAGCGATGGTGGTGAGTGGAGCGGCAACATGAGCGTGGGCGACAGCGCAGAGTTTCATATCCAGTGGATTGACATGGCCTTCAACACCAGTGGACCCTACGAGGGCGAGCAACAGCAGGGCGACGAAAAGAGAAATGTAAAGAGAAATGATAAAAGCTGCAAGACGGTCTGCAGGATTGACGGCGTCAAACAGGTCGGACACCCAGAGGTCGCCTATGTCGGTAGTGCAGTCGCCTCTACCGTGTCGTGGAGTATAATGGTGGGAGTCGTGGGTGCTGTGTCTATTTTCCTTAGCATGTAAAAAAAAACAAGAAGAAGAAGAAGAAGAAAAGGGGGGCCACGATCACGCAAGACCGACTCTTTGAAATGTATCAAATTCATACAACCTGCCACTCGACTCATCCAGAAAGATAAACAATGCATACCTACCCTTGCAAACTACCTGTTCAAAAACACAATCGTCCATGCCCAATATCGTACACTACACGCCATCCACAGCATCACACAAAGTGAGCCATGTGTTCATTCTTCTCTCAGCCAGCTACCGGGGTATTCAACGGCTTCTCCTCGTTCATTCGTCGCGGCGAAAAATAAAAGAAAGGGTGGCAACAATGCCAGCGGATATAAATATATATACATTGACATGCTCTCATGTCAATCCCCATCATTCTTCCGCCCTCGTGTCATTTCTCGTCGTCGTCATCGTCGTCTATGTCATTTTCATATGCGATGCAGTCGTCCTTTGCTTCTATAGAAACCCGTTTGCCGCCTTCCTCTTACAAGAAATATTCGCCGCGGCCTCCACGGCCTGCGGGCACAGCGCGCTTGTGATCGGGAACGGCCGAGAATATCTGGAATTCGGGCTTGAGGTCTTCGCCTAGGTTCATAATGGAGGCGACATTGCCGCAGCGGTAACAGTAGTTTGGCGCCGACCACACCGTTACGACATCCTTGTCTTTGAAGTGGTATTTGTAGCCTTCGTTGACTAGCTGATGGGCTCGCGCAATGAGCTGCAGGCTGTTGACGTGGTTGAACTGTGCAAGGATTAGTTTGTGTAGGATTTCAAAAAAAAAAGGTCACGTGTCGATGGTACCTCTGAAGAGACCTTGTCTCCAAAAAGCCAACCTGCACCTCGAGGGGAGACTGCCCATGTGTCCACCTCTTCGGGATCACTCCAAACGAGATCGCAAAAGGCACCCTCGTGGGGGATTTCTTGAGCGCGGGCGACAACACGGATCTGGTCCAGTGTTCGAATCTCTGGGCTCAGTCCGCCATGAACGCAGAGGACTTTTCCGTCGACAATGGCAGCCAGGGCCAGGAAGTCGAAGACTTGACAGCAGGCCTTCCATACCGAGGCATTACCGTACTTGGTCTGACACTCTTCGTAGAAGCCGTAGACTTGCGTGATTTGCCTGGATTCGTGGTTTCCGCGTACTAACGTCACGCGATCTGGGAATCTGGGGTGGGGAGGTCAGCATGGCCATGGGTCATGGTTTCTTGTAGGGCGGGCTTACTTTGCCTTGAGGCACATGAGAAGGGTAAAGGTCTCGAGGCTAAAATAGCCGCGGTCAACAAAGTCGCCGAGGAAGATGAAGTTTTGCTGGCCGTTTCCGCTGACGGTGTTCTTGCTCGAGTCGGCGTCCGAGGCAGAGCCAAAGCTGCGGCGGTCGTTGACGCTCCGGCTGCGGCCGCGCTCTTCCTCGTCGTCGTCATCGGCATCCTCATCGCCGTCGCCACCGGGGGGGCTGGCGGGGCCCGTGTAGTTTGGATCGCGCTGGAACCTGCGCTTCATCTTGCGCTTTACTTTTGGATCTGTGATGCTGGTGGGGGGCTCGAGGTCGGCCGGGTTGATTGTGCTGGGGATGGTGACTGGCTGGGTGAGGGGCGCCGTGGGCGTATCGCTGGGCATGCCGCCGGCGACGCGGAAGAGCTCGAGGAGGTCGTAGAACTGGCCGTGGATGTCGCCGCATACCGTGACGGGGGTGCGGACGGGCTGGATGTTTGACTCTGGCAAGGGGCGGCGTGTTAATGGCATGGAGGATGAGGCGCGGCCGCGGCGTATTCACCTTCCATCAGGCACTCCTTGACAATCTCGCAGAGGCGCTTCATGTCGGCCTCGGGCAGGTACTTGCATTGCTTGGCCTGCTCGAGCCATTCGTCGGGGCCCGCGCCCTTTGCCAGGCGGGCAGGGCCTGGCTGGGGGACGTCGTGGTCTTTGCCCATGGCGGGGTAGCGAGAGAGGAGTGTGTATGTGTGTATATATATATGGGGGGGTTGTAGATGTGTGGGGCGGGTGGTTAGGTGAGAGAGCGTGGGTGTGTGTATATAGATAGAGGAGGTGTGTGGGTGTGTGGGTGAGTGGATGGATGTACTACGTAGGGCAGGGCAGAGGTTCGGGCTCGGGGGCTCGGGGCATGCGTGCGTGGGGCTGATGGGCGGGCCTGGGGAGCGAGATGGGGGGAGCGGGCAGGCGGGCGGCTCTGCCCACCAAGCCTGGCGGCGCCGCTGCCTCGACATCGACTCGACTGCAGCAGCCGCGCAGTGCTACGGTCCACGACTACTACCCATCCCGACTACTACGTACGCATACAACAAGAAAACTGCCACTGCTACTGCTACTGCTACTGCCATTCACTGCCACCCTCCTTCTTGCCCATTCGACACCCAATGTCCTCTCGCACCACCCGCCCCTCTCCCCTCCTCCATCACCACTACTACCATCACTACCACGACCGCCATCACCACCTCGCTCCTCCACCGCCACCACCACCGCACTCGCCATAGGCACTCTCGATCTCCGTCAACCCCCAACTCCACCACCCCCTCCCCCCGGCAGTCCCACGCACTGCCATGGCCCCTCCGCCACCCCCCAGCGCCGGCGTCCTGCCCGTCGCCCTGCTTCAAAAATCACAAACAGCCCACACGCCCCGCGGCCAGAAGCCCCCGCAGCCTCGCCTCAAGCTCATCTGTCGCCGCCTGCCCCCGGGCCTGACCAAGCAAGAGTTTATCCATGTCCTGGGCGACGACTGGAAGCCGGGTGCCGGCAGGGTCGACTGGCTCAGCTACCGCAAGGGCAAAATCTCTACCGATGCTGCAAAGCCCTCCAAGCCCGCCCGCGCCTACTTGCATGTTACCAAGCCCGACCACGTAAAGGCTCTCGGCGACCATGTTCGCACCCTTGCCTTTCACGACGCTGTAAAGTCGTGGCAGGACCCCGTCCTCGTCGGCCCCCCTACGCTTGAGTATGCTCCCTACCCCAAGATGCCTGGTGGCCGCCGTCGCAACGACAACCGCCAGGGCACCATCGACCAGGACCAGGAGTTCAAGGACTTTCTCGAGAGCCTCACCAACCCCATCACCAAACCCCCTGCCCCAGACAGCGAAGCCCCCAAGGACAAGGTTAAGACGACGCCTCTGATCGAGGCACTCCGCGAGAAAAAGGCAAACAGGGATAAGCCAAATGCAAAACCCAACCGGCAGGCTCGTGCAGAGGCCAAGGAGGATGCTACAGAGCGTGCCGAAAAGAAGATTCTGACAAAGCCGACAAAGGAAAATGCCCCTACCGCGCCCGACAAGACCCGCCGCTCAAACAAGGCCGACAAGGCCCAAGCCACCAAGGATGCCGTCAAGATACTCAACAAGGAAGCTGCCTCTTCGAAGACATCTGCTGCTGCTACCCCGGCCGACAAGGCCTCCGCAAGTCCAGCCCCAGAGCGCAAGCGCGGAAACGTCGCGCTTGCAAAGTCGATGCTTCAGCGTGACCTTGGAGTAGCACCCGCCCCCAACCGTCGTCGTGGTACCAAGCGTGAGGTTACGTCAGCCACAGCTGACGCTGCTCCCCCAGTCAAGGAAACAAAGCCATCTGATGACAAAGCCAAGGACACTACCGCTACCCCTCCAGCCGTATCTGCTACCCCAGAGAAGTCTGCCCACTCAAACAGGAAGGAACGCCCAACCCGTGCCGAACGACGTGCGTTCAAGGCGAATCAGGGCGACAAGGCTAATGATAAGGCTACGACTGCCGAAGCCAAGTCACAGACGCCAGCAAAGACACCCGCTCCCCAGATTCTCAAGAAGCCTCAACCCGCCCAGACGCAAACAACACCAAAAGGCCCAGCCGCCTCACGAGCTCCTCCCGCAAAAGCAGACAGTACCCTGACCCCTGCAACCAACAACACCTCAAAAGCCGGCCCCGCACAGTCTACCCCCGCGCCCACCAGCAAACAAGCCTTTCTCAAGCATGCCAACCCAAGCCAGGGTATCACCGAGCCCCTAATCGAAGACGCCATGAAGCTCTTTGGCGCGATTGAAAAGGTCGAAATTGACAAGCGCAAGGGCTTCGCCTACGTCGACTTTACTGAGCCTCAAGGCCTTCAAAAGGCCATGGCTGCGAGCCCAATCAAGATTGCTCAGGGCGCTGTCCAGGTACTCGAGCGAAAGGAAAAGGTGGCCAGGAATTCTCGCTTCAATGGCCCCACTCCGCCAGGCTCTGCTCGTGGCGGAGGTCGCGGCAACTTTGCTCCCCGTGGAGGACGGGGTGGTCGTGGAGCCGCAAGAAGTGGAGGTCAGGTCAACACCAATCCCGCTCCAAGTGCTGGCGATTCTACTCCTGCAGTTGCTCCACCTGGTCCTGCTCCCGTCGCAACATGAAGAGAGGGCTGTTATTCCTCTTGTGTTGGAAGCAAAAAAACGATGCTGGATGTTGCACAAAGGCCACGGAGAACGTAACATGATCAACGTTTATGGTTGCAGGTACCCACAATCTTAGCATAACAAAAGAGTGCCGCATCACTCTTCAACCGTCTCGCATAGCCACCCGTCATCGATAGCAACCACGTCAACATATCTGACTTAGCCAGGTGCATCACCATGTAGTCGCACACAACACACATCATCATGCAACAAACATGTATAAGCTGAAGATAGATTTCTACAACTAATAATAGGGTCGCGATAAGACAAGTGGACGTGGCGTCTAAAGAAGCGATTACTATAGATATGATAGTTGAAACCCTCTATCCACTTGTATCTAGCAAAGGGGACTCAGAGCAGTCACACCAAGCTACATTTAGTTTTCTGCACCCTCTGGCTTAGTGCTCCTATGCATTGAACTTCTTGGTCAACTTTTCCATAAATTGTGCATGAGCCACCTGTCTGGCACGGGGAACCTTGGATTTGGGGACAAGATGAGAGCAATCCTGGAGACTCTGTACGTTGTTGCCAATGACCGCGAACCGGTTCCATGCGCTTGCAAAAGCCGTGCCCCATAATCCTGTCGACTTTGCGTAGACAGCCCATGGTCTATAAGTCTAGTATTCAACACTAGTTAGTTGCATATCATGATATCAAAAACAGAATACGCACCTCGGTCGCGTTGGCCATACTACGATCGCTTTGAAGGCTATAAGGAGCAGTGCCGTATTTTGTCTCTGCGTAATACCTAATGTCGGCAATAGCTGGCGTCGTGTCGAGTGATGCACCAGCTCTTGAGGGATCATCTTGGAACTGGATCGCTATGCTGTGTGTTCCAAGTAGCGCAACCACATCTTGAGGGGAGAAGCCCTTATCTGCGAACCTCTTCAAGATTTGTGGAACAGGATCCCGGCTCCTCGGTAGGCCGTTTGGTGGTGCAGCTGCCGCACTGTCTCTTCTACCCACAAGCGCCTGAACCTGGGGACCGAGCGGGCATGCTGAAAGTGCCATTGCACCAGCAAATTGGACCATGTCAGCAGCACCAACATGATACTGGATGCGCTTCTGATTGAGCGTCTTGCAGATATCTCTCAGTCCAAGGTTCTCAATCCGTGAACATTCTTCCTGGGAAAGGATCAAACTGCCGTTGCAGCCATCAGGCAAACAGTCGTGTAACACGGCGCGAACGGCTGAGCGAGCTGCTTTGTTGCAACCTTGGAAGAGATTCGTGAGATCGGCCGCTATCGTTTTCCAAACAGCAGGACAGGTGCCCCCGCGAGGCGAGACGTCCATGGCGGAGATGGGCGTCACCGCAAGGGCGAAGAGGGTGATGGATGCAGGACGCATTTGAGCCAAAAATTAGAAATTGTTGAATAACGTGTGAAGGGATCTCGTGTCTTTTGGACTGATCTGTATGAATAAATGAATGTGAAGCAGAGAGAGTGAGAGAGTGAGAGAGTGAAAGAGTGAAAGAGTGAGTGAGAGTCTGAGTAGAAATCTATATCTACAAGTATGTTGCGAACTGCTGTGATTCTTCTTTTTTCTCGCGGTTGAGGATCGATACTTGTAGTTACCAACACCCCCGTCTTATGTCCCCCAAACCGAAAGGTCAAAAAGGTTAATTATGAAGAACAAGCCAGAACAAGTTCAGGTCTGGTCCAGAGGAACAGAAGCCGCTACATCACTACGGACTCATTTTCGCGACGATAATAATTAACCTTTTTTTTTACTCCTCACCACAAAATAGTCCTATGCTCACCCGTCTCACTTTGTACACATGTAGAAAGGCCCCATCATTCCACTTGACTCGATCTATACCATCTAGTCATCAAGTGTAATTAAACCAACCTCTTCACACCGCTTACAAAAGGACCGTCCCTAATTGGATCCTGCAAAAAGTGTACCTTTGACGAACCTTCCATGTGCATATCGCAAGGGGCGGGAGAGCTTACACGATATTAATAGTACCGACAGTGGGCTACTAATTTTGCGATTTTCGGGCAAGAGTAGGCATGACGTGAGATGATCATGTACATACGGAACAGAGGCAGCCGTGCCGCAAGTCTAGTAAACTAACTGCAGTAGAGAGTGAGTGGAGATAGATATGCATTGTCTCTCCTTGCTTAACACTTCCTTTTCCCTGCCATCTCATGTGTTGTGATCAAGACAAAACGTGATGCCAAAGCATCGCTATGCAATTGACATCTCCCATCTCTCTGTCCTTGCACCCACACACTGAAGACAACCAAAAAAAACTCAGTATAGCACAACATGAAGTTCGCTTCGCACGCGATCAGACCGCACACCGAATAATTCGTGTCCATTCCTGCAGCCACACCGGTCCGAATACCAGACTAATTACACCCACCTGCAAATTTCCACCACTCCAAAACCCAAACGCTATCTTCTGATTAGCTCAGCTCCCCATGTCTATGCATGTAAGCAAAGATGGTAGTGGGTTCATCGGTTACAGATGAATTAACCGTTGAGAGATATACCGTGCATACACCTAAAATGCAAAGAGAGGGAATAATGGAAGAGACACACCACTCAACATCACAGTACCGATCGACAACCGAGATCGAGAGATCGAGGCATAAAAATACAGTCAGCTTACCACGATCAAGAAAACTGAAAAAAAGGACGTTTGGTTCGCAGTTAGCTCCAATTCCACGAATCGGAATGTTTTCGAACAGGTAATTTTTTTTTGGGGGGTGGGGGAGAGGGGTGGGGAGTATATATCATCTTAAATATACTTACATATGTAACATGGTTTTCGTCGTTATTGTTGGACCAGGCCTCTTCACAACCCATTGAGGCCAATATATCAAATGAACCTAGTAATAATACCCTTTAATGATTATATACAAAAGAAGAATACGAAGAAGAAAGCAGAACAAAAAGGGAATATCGACAAGCATGGCGGAATATCCAGCGAACTTTACATGTACATGGGAGCTTTATTTTACGGCCGTACAGGCAGGATATCAAGGAAACGTTCACTCAGGTACTTTTTCTAAGTGTTTCAGCTAGGCCATTTTGGTCTCCTCTGTAAGCTTCCTTTTCCATCACGGCGGTTATGAAAAGCATATGATCTCGGAACAGACATTTCGGCAACAACTTGCAGAATATGTGATAGGAATCAGTCCCTGCTCAACTACAGGGAGCACAATTTCTATGCAATAGAACACAATTATCACGATAAGATACTATTGCAACAGAATGAGGCACTGAACTATCAAGTAAGAGCAACAACCAAGATTGACACAATCAAACTTTGTACCTGATGGAATAAGGCATACGAGAAGAAAAGCCTGACTATAAAGGCCTCATTAATCACCGACAAGCATCAAAGCATAATAGTATCAGACTAAATTTATTAAAAAAAAGTGCAAATTTTCTTTTCTCCCTAAACTCAAGACTCCTCAACAACTAGACTACCTACTATCTACTACAATACCCCCGACTGAACTCGCAAGAATGAAAGGGTATCAAATCGACACAGAAAACATTTCCCGCCGCGAAGCGTAAATAGTTCTTCTTTTGATATTCTCGAAACATTGAAAAAAAACTTGAATACACGAAAGAGAACGTAAATACAAAGAACAAAAAGTAGACTCAGCCTCCCGCTAATGACGTTCGAGAAGAATAGAAACAAAAAATAAGAAACAAATGCTATACGCTCAACAAGACATTGCTCGGGAGAACCCAACATGCTTGTGCATAAACAGGTCAATGATAGTGCAAGAATGCAAATTGGTCATACCGTCGTGTCAATTGTACAATTAAGATGCTTGAAGAAAAAGGGCGCAATTTCTTGTACCCGGCTCGAAGATTAAATCATGGGGGTCTCGCCACCTTGGTACACACCGGCTTGGAGTGTGTCTGGTGGCATGTTGGCGCGGAGCTCCTTGGGATTCCTATAAAAAGGCTGACTGTTATCTGAAGGAGGTATGACTTGCTCCATGGGCTGAGGGTGGGGCGGAGGAGGTGGTGGAGGAGGTGGGATTTGGTTTACGTATGAATCAGAATGACCGCCATCTGCAGGGGGAGAACGGGCACCTGGACCCCGTGGAAAAGAGAACTCAGGCACACTCTCATAGGGAGATACCTCGGCGCGGGTCATTGGCGGCGACTTTGCGCGTTGAGGCCCGCGGCTAGTGCTACGCATGCGTTCAGTGACCCGCTTGAAAGTCATACCAAGATTCTCGCTCACACTACCGCGTCCCTGTCGGTGATTATGTGGGGAGCTAGAGGTCGGGGGATTTGTAGATGACATTTCCATGGGCTTCTCGCCTGGGCTGTTACCCTCAATGGCAATGTTGATCATGCCAACACCGCCAATGTTTAGCGGCGGTGGAGGCGGTGGTGGTGGAGTTGCCAAATGCTGAAGCTGAGATAGCAGAGGGGGTGCTGTCTCGTCCTGAGACAAAACTACAACCTGACTTTCATGAATGGTCTCGGCAATGCTGGCTGTAATCGGAGGTGGGCTATGACGCTTGTAGTTGGGCTGAGGCAGAACTTCGGGCATTGTATTTTGTCGAGCATGACCGCGGGATCCGCCCAGAGAAGGGCGTCGGCCAACTACTGGGTACGTGGGAGAAATGTACGAGCTAGATGGCAACTGCATATCTTGGGGAGGAGCCGACATTGACCGTTGAGGTGAAATAGGCTGTCCAAATGTTGTTGCAGGAAGAAGAGGACCGATGTCATCTTCCTGTGCACTTGGAGATCCTTGGGCAAACTGCATGTCATTGGGGATACTCGGCACAGCAGGGATATCCTCTTCGTTTGGATCAGCAGTCATGTATCGAGGGTGGCGCATAGCACGTGGATTTGCTGGCAGGCCAATGGGCACAGATGCTGTCGAGGTTGGACCAATCGCAGCTCTGTTCGTAGGTGAGTACCTTTTGGTGATCTCTGGGTCCGCAGTCTGGCTTCTCTGGATAGGATCTCGATACATAGATACTGAGCTCAGCATGTCGTCGGTATGTGATCGCTCGTGGGAGACGGGTCGAAAAGCAAGATCGCCAGGGTGTGGAATAATCGGAGCAGAAGGCCTTCGAGCCAGGGACAACCTGCGTTCCTCTAGCTCTCGAGCAGCCAAAGCCTTCTTCGATAAGGCTCCGGGGCGCATACGTGAAACGCCTGACCGTCCCGAAGTCAGGGATTCGGGAGATGGGTCTCGCGTGTGAGCTCGGGTGCGACTGGACTCTCTCAACACTGGTGTAGGCTTTCGGCTCATGGATCGGTCGCGTGGTGCATGGCGCTCAGAAGAAGCCTCGCGACGGCTGCTTGTGACACCTTCCACAGCGCGACGGCTGCTGCTCCTTTGGCGCGGACGAGCAAGTTCTTGGTCAAGGAAGGATTCAGATTCTTCCCGACGCATAGGTTGAGGGGATACAGGCGAATTCTCTTCGCGTGTGGCGCTCCGGCCGCGATACTCTGCTGGACGACGGCTTGACGCTCGGCTGGCACCTTTGCTGCGGGCGCGTGCGGCCCCTTCAGGTGATTCTGTGCGGTGTCCTGCTGTTTTGGAAGAGGATCTGGTTTTGCTCGCTCCATGACGCACTCGGCTTCTCGCAGTACGAGTGCTGGCAACTGATTCAGTCACTACAGGAGAAGCAATGCCGATCTTGTAGAACCTCTCATCATCAAAGTTCTCCGTGTTGGTGCCAGCCTCTTTCTTGGTAGAAGAGTAGATGCCTGCATCTTCTGGAGACATTGGTACAGGCGATGAAGGAGAGCGCTTTGCAGGGTGAATGTAACGCACACCAGAGCGTCCACGGTTCTGTGAGTCCTCACGGTTGCGGCTGCGTGTGCGCGCGGTGCGCGAAGCAGGTCTGTCTTCGTTCCTTGAATTGGCGCGGTTCTGGGCATAGTGGTTTGCCTCTTCAAGACTGCTGATGTATTGATCAATGCTGCGTGCCTTTGCGCTCTTGATGCTTGCGCCGGTCAACGGAGGACTCAGTCTGTTTGTGTAGCTTGTCTCTGGACCTTGCTCTATTACAACAGTCTCCTTCATATCGAGATGGAGATCTTGGATGTTTCTACTCTTGGAGCTGGCACGCGAATCGCTGCTCTTGTCCTTCAAGACTTCAAATACGCCTACCGCTGGAGACGGTAGGTGATCGCTCGACTTCTCGGGGTTAAAGGTTGTTGCAGACAACATGAAATCCTTGGAGCCGTTTGTTGTGCGTCGTGTGGAAAATGGCAGGGTTTCTGCCTCACGACCAATATTGTCAACGGCAGTCCTAGGGTGAGATTCACCGCGTTGGCCACGGTCAGGAATAGCCAGCGAAGCGAGAGACTCATTGTTGGTTGTGCCTCTACTAGCATCGGATCGCGAGGGAAAGCGCTTCCGACCGTAAGAACCTGGTGTGGCAGTCCGCGCTGAAGAAGGCTCTCGAGAGGCATCACGAGCAGCGCGTCCGATCCAAGCATGATTGCCAACAGCGGGACTGATAGCAGATTCTGCAATGGGGGTAACACCTGCATTCATGGGTGTTTTTTCATCCTCTTCGTGAACAATTTGTTTGGGTTGTGGACCACAAGTGAAGTCTGTGACCAGCTTGAGCGAAGCCATTCTAGCCGCCACTCTGCTGCTACCGACACTTGGTGGCGACAAAGGTGGACTCAATTGAGAGCCAAGTAGCGCTTGCTTCTGTGCAGAGAAGACAGCGTCCTGAGCACGGGGCGAGAACCAGGGCTCAGTGGTTTCCAGGCCCATGCATGAGAAGCATCTTACAGCTAACTCGGCCTTGCCATGTGCAACGGCATACTCACCCCATTTCCGGACCAAGTACGATTGTCTCTGCCAGTCAGTTGGAAAAGTCAAGCATGTGAGCAAAATGGCCTCCATGTAATACTTGCGAGACACGTAGACTTCGATGGCATCGTTGTGTTCACCCAACCCAAGAAAGATTGCGACTGCAGGATGAATGTCGCCCTTTTCGAGAAGGCGCTGTACAAAGGCCTCACCGACCTTTTTCTGCGAACCCTGGCCCATGTTGCTCAGAGCCAGCAGCATCCAATCTGAAGAAGTCATCGACTCGGAACCAACCATGGATGCCATAAGGTCAGCACCGAGGTCGCCCAACCATTTGGAAAGGAGCACAGCAGCAGCAGAGCCAGGTGGGTGACGTGCAACTAAAGAAAATTGTTAGCTCGAGCCTGTAACAAGATGCGAAGGGAATCTTACGTTCATCCTGCACTAGCTCGTCAATGTCATTGTCCCAGCCGAAGACAACTTTGAGCATGTTGAGTCGAAGGTCGTCCGGAGTGCGTTCGGGTCCGAGGTCCGAAGGGCGGAAGGGGACATCGCCAAGCCGAGCTTTGGTAAAGGGAAAAAGGTCCATGTGCTCAGTTTTCTGGGTCTCTTCAGGGCTTCGGAGAACTTCCTTTCGTAGACCTGAAGTTGCGTAACGAGATGAAGATGCGGTCGATGATAACGATCGTATTGACACGCTCTCACGTGCTGATGTACCCATGAGCGAAGATGTGCCTGAAGAGAAAATGGTGCCTGAGCCACCAGAGCTCTTGGATCGCGTAGAGCGTTGGGAGCCCTGTGAAGGCCTGTCATATCGGTAACGGGGAGCACGGCCGCTTCCAGATGACCGCGAGCTCTGAGAGCCCCGACTTGAAACAGGACTCAGGGGTCCAACACGATCGCGGCGCTCCTCTTCCAATTGATCCATCTCTTGAGCAATCTTCTGCAGCGGCGACATGACGCCCTCGTCCGCGCTGCTCTCGGATTCGGACAGCACTATCGGCAGTGACTTGGCGGGAAGCGCAGTGAGTGGGGTTTCCATTTGTTTCTTCTGCTCATCTAGGGAGATGGGTGGGGATGGTGGTGTGTTGGCGGGCGCATGCTGAACATTAGCGACCATGGTTGCTGGGCCATTGCTAGGGTTGAGGTCATATTGCTGGATACTCGAGTTGCGTCCAATAGTAAAGAGGGTGGCAGTGGGTCCGTAGTTGCAAATGGCGGCAATGCCCTCAGCCGTGGGTACAGTCTCGTAGGAAACTCTCTTTGTGCGAACATCCCAGGCGCAGGTTTGCCTGCAGTCGTAATCATTAGCTCAGAAAGGCCAAGCGATTAGTGTGATACATACCCTTCAGTATACTGCACAATGCGGCCATTCTTTGACCAGGCAAACCAACAGGGACCAGGCTCCCGCTGCTCTTTTTGGTTGAGAACGCGAATCACACAGGGAGTGTCGCCTGCATGAGGTGCCTTGGGGACACTCCACACGCGGAGATCACCATCTGCAGTTTGGGCCGCCAGCATCTCCGACTTTTGCTTGGATGATGAGCCATGCCAGGCCAGACCCGCAACGGGTGAAGGGTGTCTGGGGGTGGTGAGGGTGTGTAGAATGGTAAAGGAAGGTTGCAGGGTTGCAATTAGTATAGATCCATTGAGGTAGCTAGAGCAAGTCAGTGGAAAGGGGCTCAGGAGATGGACCAAAAGCTCTCTGGTACGCACCCAATGGCAAACGTCCTGCAGTCTGCGGCGGGTGCGAGTGCTGTGATGGGGTCGAAAATGGTCCTTGCCGAGAGGTGTTCGGATGTTGAGGGTTCAAACAGAATGATGTTGCCCTGAGCATTTCCTGGTTGACTCGTTAGCACCTTGGCGCCGATTACACGGCAACTACTGCACTCCGGGACTCACCAAAAGCAACATTTCCGTTTCTCATCCAGGTTGCGACCCTGATTTGCTCGTATGATGCAAAGCGAGCCACTTCATCGCCCGTGAATAGGTCCCACACAATGGCGGTAGAGCCGGCGTCATACGACACGACCAACCGGCCCGCGCCTCTTTCACTGGTTGTGTCGACAGATATCCACGAGACGTCTTCGCGGTGTCTCTCAAAACGCCTTTCTACAGCCAAAGTATCGTGGTGAAGGCACAGGATTACGTTGCGCTGGGCGTAGAGCAGGAAGGAACCTGTGGCTGCACAGGGCTCAAAAGCAAATTCGTCCTGGCCGGGCGTCGGGGGCTTAAGCTTTACATCGTTGGAGTGGACAGAATTGCTTTTGATAGAATTGGAGTTGGCGCGCTGCCTCAATCCAGTCGACATGGTGAGAGCTGGATCTGTGCGGAGGTCGGGTGGTGGTTAGTCGGGTATGTTCCGCCAGGGCGCAGGAAGCGCATTCCGGTTGCAAAGAGGCAGAGAGAGATGGGGGGGAGGGGTTTGGGGAAACGCAGATGTAGAAGGAGGAGCGTGCAGGAGAAAGAGGCAAGTTGCAATTCACTGCAGAGAGCAAGAGCGCGCTAGACGGGCGATGCGCGGACAGCTCCACGGCGTCTGGAGGAGGGTACCGCTTGGCCCCACCTCGGTTGGTGATTGTGATGGAGCAAGGATGGGTGGCGGGCAATTGTGCAACAGTGCCAAAACGAGCAGCTGAAGAAGAGGCAGACAGATAGAGGCAGACAGATGAGCCACAGCAGGCACAGGGGGACGACGAAAAAGGACGACGAGGAAGCGACAGGAAGCGCAGACAGAGTGTGCAAGTTGATGCGCGAGGAGGCCCGGCTATCAGTAACGGCGCTTAGGGCAGGCGAAGGCCGAGATGTTTGCTCGAAATAGGACAGCAGAGCATCGATTGGGCATGCCAGAGGCTTCAAAGGAGCTGGGGCAACGCCGCCTCATTCGCGGCCGGGTGTGAAAGGTCGAGTGTGTCGAGGAGAGCATCCTGGGAGCCAAGGTGGTGATGGGCGACGTTAGTGGTTAGGTTGGCGCCGGCGAGCCTGTGCGGACTAGACGGGCAGCCTCTCACAGCGCTGGACGAGGCAGGCACGACAAGCAGCCCATGTGCCTACCGCACCACCATCACACTTTCGCGCTCGACCCTGGCCAATCAGCGCCCGCCCTGCACGCCCCACGTGAAAGGGCCTATCCCGCCCTGCGCCGCCCTGCCCATCTCGTCGACTCGATGCCCACCCAGCATACTACACACATATACTACCACCACGCTGCCCTCTCATGACTCTGAAAATGCGGTGACGGTAGCGCCAGGGCACTCTCTTTTCTGCTGTTCATGTGCGTCCCTGGCACGGGGGGGGGAGGGCCCAATACACGGCTGCCCGACGGTTCGCATATGTACGCCCGAGCTACTGCACCACAGCACCCACTCGCACCATGCTTGGGAACGGCCATGTGAGGAGGTGGCACTGTGCCTGACAGTGCCTGTATCTATGTCCGTTTAGGTACTGTGTAGTACACTACATGTATGCAGATATACAGACGTACCACACCGACACCCCGTACCATGGTCCTTCCGACCTGCCCTTGACCTTGGATCCCACCGGCTCGTATACAAACAGTACTTACATCCTCCAGCGGGCAGCCATGTGCGACGCGCTGCAACCTTCCTTGCTCTATTCTACCCGAAACAACCCATGCATGGCTGTACATATGTATACATGCACACATACCACATACTTATACTCAGACGCGACGTCGTTTTCGTGCAATCAAGTCTAGCACCGCCTGTGCCTGGCTCGACACAATGCAACTGGCGAGCCCAAGCTTGGTCAATCTAATACGCGGATCCGCTTCCCCGGTCCGCAAGGGATGATGTGCAGCACCCGTCGAATCAATGGAAGCGACAAAAGGGCAATGATTGCTCGACACCTGAATCACTTCTTTTCTCACACCGTTTACCACTAGCTGGCCATGTCCAAAGGCGATTGCGGAATCGGCCTTGATTCGGACACACATGCTAGCTTCTGCTGCTAGTAGTCCATTATGCATCCTTCTTCACACTTGACGTACATGTATGCACACATATATCGATACTTACATACTTGGACAAGGCCCCAGCATCACACCGTCAAATCCCATGCCAATCCCATGCCAATCCCCTGCCAGGCCTTGTATCTAAGCATGAACACAAACATCTCGCTTACCATAGCAAATACTATTCTTATCCCGCATGGCTGCACCATCCCCGAATTCCAATTTGATTTGGTGAGCGCCTCCTGGACAAAAAAAACAGCCGGCTGCACTTGGCCCTATCGCATGCCATAATATTTGCATGCTACCTCAATCACAACCCATCACATCTCGTCACAGCATCTTTGTCGAATCAACAAGCACAACTCCAAAGCACTTTCAGACATGTAGAGTGTTATCAATTCTCAATCGTGATCAGAGTCCGACTATGGAAAGG
Organism: Bipolaris cookei; assembly: GCA_002286855.1. Classification (NCBI taxonomy): domain Eukaryota; kingdom Fungi; phylum Ascomycota; class Dothideomycetes; order Pleosporales; family Pleosporaceae; genus Bipolaris; species Bipolaris cookei. The sequence continues at coordinate 93,846 of NRSV01000002.1, forward strand.
GGGGTATCTAAATAAAGCTATATAAATGGTGCATGCCAAGCGTGCATGCGTGGGTGTATGTGGGGTATCAAGAAAAATGCGAAGCGAAATCTAAGCCACACGAGGGTTCAAAATCAAACAAACTCTCGCAAGTCCCGTCTCGCAGGGGTGGTAGGTGGGGGGTATCCAGAACAAGTGTTTCCAACAACACTGCCAAAAATAAAAACAAAGACGCCGGATGTAAATGCCCAAATTCCTTCGCTATGCTTCCCAAAGTTCCCGAGGTCCTGTCCTCGATAGGAATAAAATCCAGCCGGCGATGCCACATAAGATGCAAAACATGCAGTGGCGGGTTGGAATCTTCCAGTTCCATCTCATTTCGTCGTGATTCGACGAGGCTCAACTGCGGTCGCAACCGGCGGATCGGCAGTCGAGCCATGCATGCAGTGTGCATTTTGCTATTGGCGCAGCATGGGCTGCGCCTGGATGTGAGCACTGCCACAACCTTGACGAATAGGCAAAGGTTGCGACGGTGGCGTGTGAGAGATGGAGGTACCGCCTGTCGCGCGTGAGGCGGTACGCGTCTTAGTAGTAGTAGTAGTGATAGCAGCAGCCGAGGATGATGGGACTGCACGTGATGGGGGCTCATGTGACCTGAGCGGTGCAGGTGGTAGCGCGATGTGCACGCGCGCGCGTGCGCGTGCGCGTGCAAGTGTGACGTCGATGGTTATCAAGAGCCGACTGATAAACATGCATCAGAACTGCGGCGTGACTGGGCGCAGTAATGATGACTTACGATAATAAGAGCGATTATCGCTTAGCAAGTCATGGCGGTGGGTGCTCATTCAACCTGCTCGGGTGACTCTGAAATCGGAGTCATGGGCTTGGAGGTGCGGCGCTGCTTGCGGCCACTACTGCTGCGGCGACGCTCGCTCTTAGGCTTCTTCTGTGCATACAGTGGAGGCAGAATGGGAAAGGCCTGGGCCATTGGGGGCACACGGGGTGGTGCTGGTGCCTCCTCGAGAAGTGGGCAGGAGAGGTCGTCGTCGAAGTCCTCGCCAAATAGGTCTGCATCGCTAATATAAGACGATGGCGGACTGCGGTGGTCAAGCGAAGGGCCGGTGGGCCATGATGGGTAGGCACACGAGGAGCCGCGGGTGGAGAAGGACTCGGTCGAGTAGGTGCTGTAGAGAGAGCTGGTAGGCGACGACATGTTGTTTCTTGGCGAGATGCTGATGGGGATGGACTTTGAGGGCGATGAGGCTGGTGATGGATCGAAATGCATCGTGAATAGTGTTCTGTGTAAGGGGGTGGGTCCTGTGTATATAGAGACTTGCGGGCACTTTCGGCGCTAGATGGTTACTGTGGTTTTCGTGATTTTTTCGTCAACAGCGTGTGCCGGCAACTGGACCGAGGGCGGAAGCTTGGAAGCGGGCTGATGATGTATGACGCCGATGTGGATAGCCAAAACAAGGTTGCCGGTGCTAACAGGGTAGCGTCGGACCTCGTATCTGAGAGCGAGACGGGAAGGGTACGATGTGGCGAGCTGGGGCCCAAGGTAGTATGGAAGGATGCAGAGCAGAGCGGGTGCAGGTGGGACGGTGTGGGCTGTTATATGTCGCAGAGTCTAGGAATACTGCCTACTACACATGTGCATTTACATAGACACACACACGGAGGGGTCAGGCGTTCGAGTCAGGTAAAGCAATTTGCAGCGTCGCGGGCGAAGATCAGAGAGCGGTCTGGCCGTGGGGAAGGCGGAAGGCTTGTTCCATATATCTGTCCGTCTGAGAGTTTGTTCCCTTATTGCGCCTTCGCTCCGGACCGCGCTGAAAACGCCTGGCTGGCCTTGGGCGCTGTGTGTGATTTGCGTTTGGGGGCACGAGTCGGTGAGCGACCGCTCTTTGCAAGGCGAGGCCTGTGGTTGGCGGAACCGCGGCCGCGCAGACCGCTCAGACCGCCCCTTTGCAAACACTGCCCAAATCCGGCTACTGCTACCGCCCGCCCCGTTCTCTCCCGGCTGCCTACACGCCTACACTCGCACACGCACATGCACATGCAAACCCGTCTGCCAGCCCCGGGTGCCACCCCTCCACGTCCTGCGACGCCAGAAGAAAGCAGGAAAAATGAAGAAAAAAAGAGACGCGGGAAAAACGCTCTATTCAGCACGCCTGTGCGTGCACATGGGCATGGGGCGAGCGAGGGGGGTGGCGGTGGGGGTACGGCCCTGGGAGTGTGTATGAGTGCATGTGTGTGGGTGTGTGTGGGCGTGTGTGACAGTGACAGCGGAAACAGCGCCCACGACTCATCTGCACGCCACGCCCGGCTCCTCGCGAGGGCATATGCGGATAAGATTAGTGGTTCTGCCGCATGCAGTAAGGGGCCAGACAGAGGATCATCTCGGGGATCATGGCAAAAGCAGAAGGGAGACCCTTTTTGCCCTCGTCCCTCGTATACTCCCCACGCCTGCGCCGCTGCCTTCACCCGCCGGCTTCTGGCATGGGCAAAAAAGAAAGCATACGCGCACGCCTCCGGCTGCCTGTCCGCTTCTCCGCCCTGGCAGTGGGAGCGCCATGCTGCTGCCCAAGAGAGTGCGCACAGAGGCCAATCAATTCAATTACTTCCTGTCCCGCTTGTCTGGTGACTCAGGTGCGTGGGCGGCGCCCTGGCTGCTGGCTTCGGTAGGTGACTCGGCTGGTTTTGCCAGCTGCTAGCCACCCACCCGCGCAGACACATGTCGAAACACTCGGCCTCGATAAAGCTTCTCCATGTCTCACGGGCCAGGGCTAACGCCTGCGACTTGCAACCTGCAACCTCGCCTCCCTGGGTGCCGCAATCACATGCAGTTGCATGGGCGATCAAAGGGTCCAGTGGATATGGATATATAGTCGGCCGTCATATCTAGCCTGTGGGGCCTGTCATGAGCACACAGCGAACCAAGAATGTCTACACCCAGGCGCAGGTGCACTCTACTGCTACTAGTAGATAGTATAGGTGTAGAGTCGGCAGGTCCTTTTACCAGACTACAGCATGTCCATATATGTACCTTGCCACCGAGTCGCCCGTGGAACAATACTTTCCGGCCCGACATGTGTCTCTTGCACTATGCACGCCATAAGCACTCGCTGGGGGTCAGCCGAGTTGCCCTTGCACTGGAATAAGCCCGGCTCAGAGAAACCCTCCGTGGCCACCTTGCTGATGCGGATCCGAAATCTGGGCTGGGACACAACACTCCGAGAACAGTATACTGTAGTAGTAGTAGTAGTAGTAGTAGTAGTAGTAGTAGTAGTAGTAGTAGTAGTAGTAGTAGTAGTAGTAGTAGTAGTAGTAGTAGTAGTAGTAGTAGTAGTAGTAGTAGTAGTAGTAGTAGTGGTGGTGGTGGTGGTACTACGCATGTAGTAGTACTAGTGATAGTAGTAGTAGTGGTAGCAGACCTGCGGACGGCTGACCCATAGCCCACGGGGCCCCCCTTTTCGTCTGGCGTCATCCATAGTACTTGCTCAAAACATTTGTTTCGATCAGCAGCCAGCAGAGAACAGCCCTCAGCTATTAGCCATCAGCCCTGCGGTGCTATATTCAGCCTGTAGTGCAGACGCAATGCCACAAGGCCTGTCCTTCATCTCGGCCTGCCTGTTACTGTAGCCGTTTTGCCTGCATCGGGCGCGTGGCATTTGGGGTCGTCCTGTGGTGCGTGCGCGCCCGTGCGGATCTGGGGATGGTTCTTCCAGTCCAAGCTGCTCCGCTTCCATTCTTCCATGGAACTGCCGCTAGAACGCCGGTCGTGCGCCTCGCGTCGAGCACCCACAAATACTTGCATGCACACACACACCTTTTCGCAATGAAAGCTGCCGCGCCATCTCGTTGCTCTGGAACCTAGTACTGGTTCGCCAGCTTGAACCTACTCTAGAGCTACCACTACCGTAGATTGGTCCTTTCTGCCACGTTGCCTGCCACACCTGGCGCATCTGGTGCGCGTAGTGCGGCGTCTATGTTTGGAAGGTGCGGCCAAAAGGGCAAACCAAACCTTGTGCCTCGCCTCCTCTCCATCTGTCCTCCCGCGGGACAATGGCTCCGTTTCGAGTTTCGAGTTTCGGGTTTCGGGAGCCGCATGCAGACGCCGACGCGACAACCGAAGCAGAAGCAAATGCAGGGTCTGCACCCTTCTTCCCCAGCCAGCACCAGCACCAGCACCAGCACCAGCGTCATGAGCCAACAAAGTAACTTTGCCGCGGGCCGTCGTCTCTCCCGCGGGTCGTCGTCGTCTCTCCCCCTCCCCCCCCTCTGTCTTGCTCTCCCCCTCACGCATGCAATGACGCTGCTTGCCGCTCTCAGTCGCAATTGTACCGACATGGCTCCGTGCTGCAGAACATGCAGTCCGTGTCTGAAGTTTCTGTCGAATCCCCACATGGCGGCCGACAAAGACGTGTACTCGAGTGGAGCGGAGTGCATCATCGTGCTGTCGCCCTAGAAGCTTTTCATCGAATGCCGACAAGTGGGCCGACAAAAAGACCCTGGTGTCGCGCTGGCTTGGAAAAACTCGGCCTCCGATGTGGGCACGTGCAAGGCCTGCTTCTCATTCTTCCGACAAGTTTTCGTTGGGCACGCTGCGACTCATGTGGCTGCGTAGTGATTGGACCACAGCGGCTGGCGAAAACCGGCCGGGTGCTGTGGCTGTGGAGCTGCGGTTGCAAGCTGCTGTTCGTCTTGATGCACTCGAATACTACTGCGTCGTATCCAGTCCGCTCGGGTGGAGACCAGCTTGAACCAACAATGCTCGGGCACCATGTTTCGTTTCAAAATTTTCTTTCGCAAAAACAGGAAGGAAAAGAACCCTTTGTGCGCCAAAAGAAAGCACATCATCCGGTTCTTTGGCGAAACCAACCTCTCTATTCATGGCAACCCCACGCAGCACTCATCTACTTTCCTATTTGGGAAGTAGAACCGCCCATGGCATTGACAGGCAGCCGCTGCTGCCCTGCATTTGTATGGTGGCACAACAAACGGGCGGAGCGGAGTCTAGGCTGCACACACCTACACTCTACACTCTACCTACTATCCGCCCTTGACATTCACCCGGTGGTTGCACACGGAGAATTATTACTGTGAGTGAGCATGTGTACGCGCGTAGTCTGTATGGATGCAGTGCTCCTACTAGATACTACGGCAAAACATTTGCTACCAATAATGCCGGCCCGCACGGGTGGTTACTTTCTCCGCACTCGGGCTTGCGACATGGCATTTTTAACTTGTCGTCTTTGCCGCGGTAGACAGCTCACACGCAACCGGAATCCTACATAGGGCGGGGTATTTGTTGCCTCTCAAACCATCAATAAAACGACGACTGACAGTCAGCAACCCCCACCCTCCCCCCCCCCCACACACACACAACCCTCACCACGAGCCAGTGTAAGTGTATCAGCAAAAAAATGCTTGGCTTTGCGTCTTGCGACAAAGCGAACCCCTCTTCCTCCGCCGCCCCCATGAAAAGAAACAAAGTATCCCAGCAACGGCTCATCGGAAGGGAAAAAAGAACACAACCAAACTTCCCCAAGAATCGATCGATCGATCGACTGCATACATGCAAGCCTGTTCCCAAAACAAAGTGTCAACATATGAAAAAACAAGTCCAAAAAATATCAAGAAATAAAATGAGTGCTCGATTAGGCCCGCAGCGGGAAGCACTCGGAGCGGTGAGTCACCGCCATGTTTTTTGTTATCTCAAAATGCAAGGTCAAGGCAAGGCATGCAGCATGCAGCTGTGTAATACAGTAGTCGGGGCGGTAACAGCAGCAGTAGCATGCGGTCTGCGGCATTCCCGCTTGTGGCGCATAAACAATGAAACGCACACATTAGATTCAGGATACGATTCTCCGATCCTGGTGGCCTCAACTGTTGAGTTGTGATGTGTCATCGCTAGGGAGTAAGCATCCAGATGAGGCGTGGGCACGATGAGTATCTTCAACAGGGGGACGGGAGACAAGGAGTCATACTTACATATCAGCCCCTTTTTGCCTTGTCTTTGTTGTCAATACTGCACGTAAGCATGTGCGCTCAATAGGGCAAGTTCCACGAAAAAAACAAGGGATTTCGAAAAGCCCATGTTTGCAATTATCAGTCATCTGTGTGCGCTCGGGTAAGACAGCATTCTCCTTTCTTTCTTTCTTTCTTTCTTTCTTTCTTTCTTTCTTTCTTTCTTTCTTTTTTTACTCCTGGGTAATACCCGAGCAATAGAGAGTTCAGCATGTCCTAGACTGGACTAGTATTCATCCTCTGCTCCACATACTTAGGTATGTATTTTCCTGCATCTTGTCCGTCATGGTCCGCATGGACGTTGCGCCTCTCGCTAAGCGATCTCTCGCTACCCACACACCCGCCCATGACAAAAGCATGTATACAAGTCCGATAACGCGCAGTCAATCTCTTGGCGGTAAAGAGTGGTGGCGGGGAAGATCGGGTCTCTTACTCCTTGGCAGCCGGGGAAAAAAGTACAGAGAGTGGGAAACCGGGGTACTGGCACCCGCGCCCGGCTTACTATAACAATATGAGGTGATGAGGTAATGTTATGCAGCTGAATGTGTGGTCGTCCACGTCTACGAATTTCCTACTATGTATATCCCTGGCTTCTTTCCAGTTGTTTCCTTTTCTCCTCACGCCTCGTCACCAGTCCCGCACTCTGAATACAAGATGATATGATTAAGGAAAAGAGAGAAAGAAAAAGAGGGAGGGGTACTGACGTCATGCACACAACTATTCAACTCCACACTTACTCCAAATATGCAAGCGGGTATACTACAATGGGGTAAGAAATAGCAGCAGCCCCCGGATTCATTCGGAGAGAAGAAGGAATAAAACCCCCCGAAGTTCGGATATCCACTTTTGAGACATTTTCCTGGTCCTCCATGTCCACCTTTGCTGGTTTACTCCTTCATTCGCTCGTCTCTTTCCTTTCTTGTCCTGTCCTATCTTTTGTTCGGCCCTATTTACTCCGCAACTATGATATGGGCCGAGATAAGTCTTCTCCAGTCCCCGCTATGACGTCCTTTTTCGTCTCCATTACTCCAGACATGGTCGGATGCACAACATCAGCGGCTGGCGGTCAAACGGTCACGACATGTACCCACTGTGGGGGGAGATTGTGAGAACAGGGTGTTTGCTTTGCCACAACCCCAACCCCCGCGACAATGCTCACACCACACAAAAAAAACTCCCATTCCTGGGTCTATTTCGTCATAGTGGAGTTGGACCCCTGTGGAGATCGAGAAAGAAGAGGAAGAATGACAAAACAAGGCAAACATGTGCATGTATGCGTGTTTTCAGGCTATACGTACCCCTACACTGACACCTTGCAAAAGCTTTTCCTCCCCAAAATGGACTGACAATTTGCTACTCTACAGTCTGAATACCCTTCAGTTCTCTGCACTTCCGGCCTTGGCCCAGTAGCCGTCCCAGTTGTACTTGAGCACTTCGTTTCCCCATGATGTCCAACCACTGACTAGGTAGCGAGAAAACACCTCGAGCGCAGTATAGTCTGCTGGATCCACCAGATAGGGTTCGAGCAAGGACTTAAGACAGGGCTTGCGTGAGTGTATGTCCGGCACGGCGGCAATGACTCTGCGCTTCACCAGTGGCGCATGTGCCATGCGTGTCCACGAGTTTGGTGCTGCACGACCTAGCAGCAAGATCTCGTAGGGCTTGCGCATGGGGCTGTCAATGTCAAACATGGGCTCGCCTTTGGTCGTCGTCTTGATCCATATCCATTCTTCCATTAGTCCCACGTTCCACGCCTCAAACAGGCCGCCGGGGCCGAGCACATGATGCTTTAATGATGGCTTGTTGGTGACCCAAACACCCACCAATGCATTGTGTTCTAGGTACATGTCGAGATGCATGTTGAGGAGCATTCGCTTGAGGTACGGCATGCCCCCGACCTGCTCGTAGGCGCCTTTGCGCTTGGCCGACCGATTGGGCCATGGGGGATCTAGTAGTACAAGATCGAAATGTCGTGCAAGGGAATACTCGTCTGTGAGTCGACGAAACGACAAACGGAAGGCATCCAAGGCAGTCGAGTCGCTCAGAAAGAGGGTGGCCCGAGGCGGGATGGTAAAACGATAGTCTTGAGCCGAGGAAGCAGATTGCAACGTCTTGTCAGTGATTGTGGCTTCGAGTGAGTGGTGGCTGGGATTGTGAAAGGTACATGTCCATGGCACCGCCTGTGTCTCTTGGGTGATAGTGTCGGCGGCCTGTGTATCACTTTCAATCTCAGGTGCATGACGGTACGACAAGATGCATTTGTCTATGACTGCAGCCGAATCTGCGGGCTCAGATACTGCACCGAGCGAAGCCATCATCTGCTGCAGATTGAAAGCCGTGTCGTCTTGTTTAGCTTGGCTCCATGAGGCCCACTCTTGCATACGCGACTCCAGGTTCTTTTCAGTGGGGCTGTACAGATCCATGGCCTCGTCTTGTACACACAAAAGCCTCTGGGTCATGAGTTTACGGCGCATGCACCATGGTCCCGAAACGTGTGCACGGACTTGGGCGAGTGCATGTTCAACAAGGAGTTTATATCCAGACTCGTCAAGATGGCGGGACTGCAAATCGTGCTCATTCTGATGCGTGCTGTCGCCATGATGGGATTTGGCGACTTTCGCCTGTGATTTCTGTATCTTGGGCTGGTAGTCTTGTTTGAGCTGAATGGGCGCTTCTAGAGGCGCAGTGGACAAGAGGACGTCAGAGCGGTCGCCCTGGGCTGCCACGATAGACGCGGGTATGTCGACCAGAGTGATGTCGGCGTCGGCATTCTGGAAGATGATGGGATTTGGCACGTGAGGGGCCGACTGCGCGGTGGGAGAGGCGCGTGGTGGTTGCGGTTGTGTGGAAAACATATCCGATGGGTAGCGTCGGGTCGGATGTGGAGCGTCGAGTGTCTGGGCGGCCGGAGGTAGAGCAGCCTCGGCAACGTCATTGCCGTGGCCAAACCATGCACACCACACAATCACGCCCGCTTTTCTACTAATCACGCCTGCCCTATCCTTGACCACAAACACCCCCTCATGTCGCGGTAGCCCATTCACGCCCGTTTGGAATGTCCACGCACCTCCTCCGCCATGATGGAAATACGCCGAATATCATGACAATGACTGCCGCGCAACCCTCCCGCGCAACCTCCATCATCTCCAGCCATGAAGCCGCTCCGCCACCCTCGAGAGACGAGCAGAGCACCGACACGGCATCCCGCCAGATGAATATGAACAACAAGGAAAAGAAGAAGACGGACAAGAAGAGCACCGAGTATGTCATCAAGAGCGGGCTGGCAGGTGGCTTCGCTGGATGTGCGGTAGGTTCTCAGGCCCTGTGTCTTCAACTCTCCATTGCATCTGCTAATGTGTACACGGCAGGCCAAGACGGTCGTAGGCCCCCTCGACCGCGTCAAGATCCTATTCCAGACGCGCAACCCCCAGTTTGCTAAATACACAGGCTCCTGGGCCGGCTTCCCCTCGGCCATGCGCGACATCTACGCTACCGCCGGAGTGCGAGGTCTGTTCAAGGGCCACTCGGCCACCCTTCTGCGTATCTTCCCCTACGCAGGCGTCAAGTTCCTCGCCTACGAGCAGATACGCGCCCGTGTCATTAGGAACAAGGCACAGGAGACGCCCGTCCGCCGCTTTGTCTCGGGCAGCTTAGCCGGCATGATGAGCGTCTTTTTGACATACCCGCTCGAAGTCATCCGCGTGCGCTTGGCATTTGAGACCAACGAAAACGCACGAAGTAGTCTGGCCACCATTGTCCGCAAAATCTACTCAGAGCAGGCCCCTCGTGTCCACCGGCCGGAAAACCCAATCACCGCAACTGCCACACACCTAGTCGATACCGTCACCCCACGCTCCGGCCTCCCAAACTTCTTCCGCGGCTTCACCCCCACTTTGCTCGGCATGATTCCCTATGCCGGCGCCTCGTTTCTGGCTCATGACCTCATGTCCGATTTGATGCGCGTGCCCTTACTCGCCCCTTACACTACCTTGCCTAATACCTCACGCGAAGAAACAAGTACTTCGACACATAAGCCCGCACAGCTCCGCTACTGGGCTGAGCTCACCACCGGAGGTATTGCTGGCTTCGTCTCCCAGACTGTATCGTATCCGCTTGAAGTAATCCGGCGGCGCATGCAAGTCGGCGGCGTCGTTGGTGATGGCCATAGATTGAGCATGCCCGAAGTGGCACGAAGGATTTATCTTGAAAGAGGATACAAGGGCTTTTTTGTTGGCTTAACGATTGGTTATGTCAAGGTTGTGCCCATGGTGGCAGTCAGCTTTTACGCATATGAACGTGGTAAATATTATTTAGGAATATGAAACATGAAATTTGCCCATGCCACTCAAGAAAAGCGGTGATGTGCATGATACTTTTAATGGGCGGATGCAAGTATATCTTGCCTGGCCAACATGGCATTTCATCTCTATCCAGATCTCAAAACATCCATGTTTGTCTAGGCCAATTGTTGTTTATGATCAGGTCAACAGTGTACAAGAGAATGCATTTCGATCTATTGTGAGCGGCTATGCCATCGTGCCCTCGAGTTTTGCCAAGTAAATTTGCATTCAGTTATTCAGCCAATCTTCTGGTAGAGTCATGGGACAAAAAGTCCGATTTACTTTACCACCCAGATGATAGTCCACATTGTCATTCGCTGACTTCCAGCTCAACCAAGGTTGTCCATTAAAACAGTGATAGTTTAGAATTAACGTGGTTCACAAGCGAGCGTATCCCCACCAGCGCGTCAACGTCGAGACGTTATCACGCACTTTTATCACAGTCGATAAACTATTATAATATACTAAATTAATTATCAGAATCGCTACAATCACTTGCACTATCTATCTCAACTACGCAGGTACGAGCGTTGTGTCCAGTCTGGTTGCAACGCCCGCATCGCCTCTCTCCTCGCACCCTCTTCGACGCACTCTCACCACCACCACGACTACTACCTGCCTGTTCAGCTAGTACTTCTTGTACCTCGCCAACATTAAGAGTCTCCTCTGTCCGTACGTATTGCTGCTTGTGGCTCTTGTGCTTTGTTGCTGTATCTAGAGCCTCTTGAAGAGTAGCCAGCGACCCGACGCGCCCACGCCTTGGATTACAGTAACCCACTGACGGTTGCCTGGCTGTATCCGCTTCTTTTTGCCATATCCTTCTGAGCCTGTGATAACTAACTGTGATGATATCTTGCCCATCATGAAGCCAGTTTCGTCAAAGTTATAGATATCGTCGTCTACGATACCCCACTTCTGCTTTGTCGCCTCGACTAGATCGAACCAGCGCTGGATAGCTGCTGGATCTTCGCAGGCAGCTCGCTGGTGATCATAAGGACGGCTCCAGCGTGTACGGAGCTTAGGGGTTCGCTTAACAAAGTTATCAACCCAGTTCTTGCCAACAGGGTCGCTGGCGCGCTCATGCAGGAGTTTATCAGCCATTGCTCGAACGTCAGGCTTTGTAGGCGCAAATCCTCGTGTAGACTCTTCGAGAATACGCTCTACTATAGCCTTCTCTTCTAGCTTATTTAGGCGCTTTGAATTCGGTTCACAGTCACGTCGAAAGCGTCTCCCGGCGCGTCGATGCTTAAGAGTTGGTTCAGAAAGATTATATATTCTAGCAGCACGATAACTACTTTGAACGCGTTGAAAATTAATATTAGAAAGAGCAAGCTGTAGATCTGCTTCAGTATAAGTAGATTGGGCGTTGTGTTGTTAAGGCATCTTGCGTTTTCGTCTGAACGTTGACGCGCTGGTGGGGATACGCTCGCTCGCTTGTGAACCACGTTAGTATAAGCGTTTGATTACTAGGATTTTTACGTAGTTAGGTACTAGACAAGTAATATTTGTATACACAAGGATAACAGAAAAAACTAGCTGTACATTCATCTAAATCTAAGCACTCGTACACATAGAGTCATATCTTAAACACAAATCTTTTGCTTCTAACGTTAAAAAGTATTGATTATATAACTACCAACATACCCCGCTTAATCTAATTGTGCCAAAGTTATAAGAAGAGAGAAAAATGAGAAGGAAAAAAAGAACATGTGTGTAGTCTAGCACACATGGGTTTGGTAAAGTATCTTTCCCTTTTTTCTAATGGTCCAATACGTATTATTCAAATCAACAAGATACAAGATGGAATAAGATTATCCTTTGATTCATTCAATCATTCAACTCATTCCTATTTCATTGTATCCACCAACTCACGATACATTCTCTTCAACTCGCGCACATCGCCCTCGAGCTCCTCTACCCTCTCCGTCTTCTCGCCCAGCATCTCCAAGGCTGTGCCTTCTCTATTCTCCATCTCGGACAATCTCTTTTTCAAGTCGGTCACTTTAGCCCCTTGTTTCCTGGCCTCGTCTACTTCACGCATGAGCTTGACGACTTCGTTGCGCGCCTCGTCGCGCTGAGCAGTCAGACGCACGACTTCTTCCTTGTGCGTTGCCTTTTCGGATTCCAGGCGGCGCACAGCCGCGCTCATGCGCTCGACGAGTTGGACGGAGGGGCCGGCGCCCATGGTGGACACGCTGACCATATCGGCAATGGTGCGATGTGGTGAGGATGCAGTGTCAAAGGCATCCATGTTTTCTGGGTCGAGGGTATGGATTGAAGGAGTTTCGAGTGGTGGTGCGGTTAGACCATTGAGACTGGCCATGCTATACGGTATCGAGTCTTGTCTTTGGGGAGTTCCGATTTCAGGCGTGCGTACTCTTGAGGCGGACTTGGCCTGCCGCGAGCTGGAAGGACGACGCGAGACATCATCGAACATGCGTTCTATGGGCGAAAGGGCGGTGTCCATACCGCTCGAAGTGGTCCGTGGATTGGGTCTTCGGGTGTAGATGCCTAACGGGTCTGGCGAGTGTCTTCGTTGCGCCACCGAAGGCGAGTCTGTTCGCAGGTAGAGACCGTCACCAGCTAGAGATGGTGTTTGTGATTCTACCTTCCATTTGCTTTTTTCCTCTTCAATTCGTTGTTGCAACTCGGCCTCCCAGATCTTTCTCTCTTTGTCCAGGTCAGCGCGCGCATCTTGGGCAGCAGTTTCTGTTTGTGCAAGCTTGACTTGTAGCTTTTGAGCCGCAGTACGTTGCTCATTCAGGTCATGTTCAAGAGTACGAGCGCGCTCGTTGAGACTTTCAAGCTCATCTTCCAGTCGACGTGCTTTTGAGTTGGCTTCTCTGGCTTTGCGTCTAACCTCGGACTCGCGCTTCGCCGTCTCATCACGGTCTTTTTCGAGCGCGACAACACGAGAGGTCAATGTTGTTTCAATGCCTTGCCAGTTTTCAGAAGCAAGCGAGTACTGTGTTTGCAAGGTTTCAATCTGTCGGAGAAGCTTGGCCTGAGAGTCACCAGTGGCGGATGAAGTAACCTCTTCGGTCCTGCTGCGGAGAAGTTCCAGCTTGGATTCAAGATTCTGGATAATGCGTTAGTATCCATCTGCATGTAGCCGTTAAATTCACTTACCGCAATCTCACCACGTAGCTCCAGCTCAGCGACCTGTGCCTTTTCCTGTTGGCTTTTGGCTTCGTCCCTGGCAGCTTGGACTTCCTTCTTGGCACGATCTTCTGCCAGCTTCTTCTCTATCCGCAGATTTTCGACATCCTCCTGCAACGATCTGGTCGCCCTCTTTTCTGCTTCCAGTGCGCCGGATTGCACTTTCTTCTCAGCATCCTCAGCGCGCGACAGGGCGTCATTAAGTTGCTTGCGCAGTTCAGATATTGTCATCCCAGCTTCTTCACATTCTGCTCTGATGGTTTCAATGTCCTTTTCAATCTTGCCCACAATCTTCAACTTTTCCTGCGAAGACTTTTCAGCGGCTTCGGCGCGACGTGCTCTTTCTGACTGCTCTGTAATGCTCTTCTCGGCCTTTGTCAATCGTTGCTTTAGCATGGTAATCTCCTTATCCTGCTCTTGAGATTTGGCGCGCATTTTCTTGATGGCAGTCATGTGCTTCATCTCCGTCTTGGACAGCTTCTGGCCCTCTTCCATGAGGGCCGCAATCTGCGCATCTTTCTCTGCCAACTTCCTGTCCATGGGCGTTGCGTCTTTGTCAGAGGTGACGGACTTTGCAGATGCAGCAAGCTGCTCTGAAAGATATGCCAGTTTTGACTGCAATGCATCGATGCGTTCGAGATGTGCATTGATTTCTTCGCGGTTATCACGCACAGTCTCGTCGTAAGTATTTTGCAAGAGAGACAAGTCTGCTTGGATTTGGTCGGCATCTCTGGGCTCGGTAGGCGGGGCTGGGGGGATGGCATCGATTGAAGGCCGGGAAGGGATGCTGTCCAAGGACTGGCGAGGCGAGGATGTCTGCGGGGCAACGATGGCGGGTATGGATGGCACAGGCATGGTAGGAACGGGTGTGGAAGCTGGCTGGTCTACTATCACGGGCGCAGCTGCTTCTCCAGCGGGCTGTGGTGGCTCGGGGACCGTTGTGTCGTCCGCCTTGGAGCCGCCATGTTGCTCTGACAGTGAGGCGGGGGCGATGGGCTCCGAAGCCTTTGAGTCTATGCTTGTGCGCGATGTGTCGGCAGCTGGGACTGAAGTGCGCAACGCAGGGCTCTCTGGCCGGGAGCCAAGATCGGATGAGGGGCGTGAGTCGGAGCGGTCAGTTGCCTTGTTGACGGCTTTGGCGAGGCGGTCCTGTAGTCGGGAGTTTGGCCTGCTTCGTGACGGGTTCCGTGAGACTTCTGGGCCATTAGCATCCACGGAGCTTGCTGCTACCTTGGGCCTCTGGGGCTACCCACCAGCTTCCACCACCAACTTCTTGTCCACTGCTGCCACCGCTTTGTCTGTGCCGTCGGCCCTGACTGCGCCATCTGTCGCCGCCGGCTTTGGGCCTGTAGAGCCATCTTCGGCCAGGATAGTGTCGAGCCGTGACTCGAGGCCAGAGAGGGCGTTGTTCCACCAGCCCTTGCCGCTCATGTTGCTCGTTTTTTTACTTTTTTTGTTGGTTTGCACGTGGAATGGCAGCGCGTGTCGTGATGTGTGGAAAGCGTTGCTAGCCTTCACCGTGCACTCGTCCTTTGCCCGTGGGCGTGCATTGCTCAAGTGCGCAAAGAGGCCAGGCTGGTCGAATGATGGTGGTGGCAGTGGTAGTGATACGGGGAATGCGCAGCTAAGACATGGGCTGGCTGACGTTGCACGCAGAAGTGGGCGCGAATGCTGGATGCTGCGTCGGCTACAATTGCTCGTGTACGTCTATATGTATGTGTATGTGTATGCAGTATGGACTTGACTACATTCAAGTACACATGTACACTAGATGGATGGACGGCTAACGGGCGCCGTCGTGATTCGTGTCTGTGGCCTTTGCTGACGGGTCGTCATCATAGTGCAGTGCCGGGCGCCAATCAAACGCCGATTGGCCCGCCTTCCGCCTTCCGCCATCCATCCCATGCCGCCCTCCGTCTTGGTCTGCGAGCGACGGTATCGTGTGCGGATTGCACATGTACATGTGTATGTAACTGTCTAGTCTCGGCCAAGGCCTCCGTCAATCTCTGGTACTGCATGCCCCGTACCTTGGATACATACTACGTACCAAGCTACTAGTAGTGCTATCATCCCTAGGCTTGGCATCGCCTACTTACCTACCTACTCTTGCTGTACTTGTGCTTTTTGGCCCAACCCCCCAAGCTTGTCACCATTTCCACGATGCTTGCTCCAATTGGCCTAGTTCTTCCATCGAATCCCATCCGTCGCCTCTGCCGTCTCTGACCACGTCAGGGCTGCCCTACCCTATTGCTTTTGCCCACGCCGTTGCTACAAGTCCCGCTCGCTGCTCTTCTACACACCAACTCTGCCTCAAGTCCATGCCCATATCTCTCAAAATGACACGCGCAGTAAGTTGCCTTATTGTTGCTCTCCAACCTGACAATCCCAGGCTCTGACAAGTCCCTAGGCAGTCGGCCAAATGCGCTCCACGGCCTCCATGGCCTCCAATCTGGCCCAAGCCCAATCCCTCTGCCGCAAAGCCCACCAAGCCGGTGCAAAAGCCCTCTTCCTCCCAGAAGTAAGCTCTCCGATCTATCCTCTCCATCTACCCACTTCACATGGCCAACTTTTCCTCTTTCTTTTCCTCTTAGGCAGCCGACTACATCACCACTTCTGGTGGCCTCCAACTTTGCAAACCAGTCACAACCTCTGAATTCGTTCTCGGTCTGCAAGATTGCGCAAAACAATACAACCTCGCCATTTCCGTCGGCATCCACGAACCCGCCTCTTCTGACGCACAAAAAGTAAAAAACACTCTTATCTGGATCACTGCCCAAGGAGAAATTGCCCACCGCTACCAGAAACTACATTTGTTCGACATGGACGTCAAGGACGGTCCCCAGATGAAGGAGTCGGATGGCGTCGAACGCGGCCTTCATCTTGGCCATCCCTTTGATAGCCCTGTTGGCAGGATAGGCATGCAGATATGTTTTGACCTGCGGTTTCCCGAGCCCGCGCTTGCCCTCAAGAGGCGAGGCGCCCAGGTGCTCCTGTATCCTGCTGCTTTTACTACCCCCACAGGTAAGGCCGGTCATTGGGAAATACTACTGCGTGCCCGTGCCATTGAGACGCAGAGCTATGTCATCGCTGCTGCCCAGGTTGGAGTGCACGATGACCAGGGCAAGAGGCGGAGTTATGGACACAGCATGATTGTGGATCCCTGGGGGAAAATCGTTGCTGAACTTGGAGGCGATCAGGGTGAAGATGAGAAATGGGCCGACGAAGGTGAGATTGCAGTTGCCGAGCTGGACCTTGATTACGTTGAGAATTTGCGCAAAAATGTGCCCATGACACGAAGAACAGATGTTTATGCAAATATTTCTTAGCTACCATGTTTAGGACGAGCAGGAATCATGTAATCTCGACACTTGAAACGAGCAAGGAACACCAATGCTCCCCGAAACCCATGTCCACCCTTACCCTTGCTAGCATTCACTCTTATCCAAATCCTTGCCTTGCAGCAACCGCTCCTTGCCGCATAGACTCAGATTTGCCAACGGATGATATGCATGCTCAAGCTCGCGCTCCACCCTTTCTCTTACATGACCCAACTCGCACTGCATTCGTTCCCCCAGACACTTGAGCAGTGTCGTAAACAAGCTCTTCTCTTTCCTATCCTTTTCCCTATGCGGTCCCTGCGTCCTTGGTGGCTCAAACACCCCCTTTGCGTTCAAACACGGCCATTCCCAATCATGAGTTCCGTAATCGTGATAAAAGTTGAGCAACGTCGCCTCGCAGTCCGATTGGTCATGATGGAGTAACGTATCAGAAATAAATTCCGGACCGATACTCAGTGCTGCTTCGGCAAAGCAGAATTCCAGCTCATTGCGTAGTTCGAATTGATCCGCATCCATGAAGCGCCCGTATGTGCGCTGGTTGATCCAGCCGGAGCCGTGGTACCGCGCTGACAATGTCGAGTGATGGAGCACAAGGTAGACAGCAATCAATCCATCTCTTTGTAATGACTCAATGTAACATTGTCCATCTCCATGCTTTTCTAAATCTTCTGGGTCAATGATTTGCGCAAATCTGCTGTACAAAAGAGGCAATGACTAACCTAGCGAAGATATTTTGTGTATCAGTAGTAATCCCGCATTGGCCAGAGACGCATTGTGTCGCAAGATGGCGTTGAAGTTATTATCTGAGCAAAGAGCGTCCATAACGTCGTCTATAATGTCGTAGTTTCGAACACAGTCGGACAGCCAGTCGATACGGAAGTCGCCCTCACATGGGAAATCTTTTTCCGCGTGGCGAAGCTCTTTTTGCATAAAGTAGCGCGTAAGTGATTGTTCGTACGTACTGAAGAGCGTACGGAGCCGTGGATGCGCATTACGAAGAGCAGTTATCAGGGCTCCATTGCGGAATGGAATGTGTTGAATTGTTTGTAGAACAATTTCTGGGGGTATCTGTGGCGAGATGAGGAAGTCCGAGTATACTGATGAGTTTGAAAAGAATGTCATGATAATGGAAAGTTTAAACCTGAGTGATGCTATGACTGTGTGCGTTAGGAGAAGAGGGACCGAAATTAAAACCAGGCCGGGGAGATGATGGCGGCCAAGCGCGCGACTGCACAAGATATGTCGAGAGCAAGAGCGCTGTGGGTACCAACGGCTTTTGTACAGTCTTGAGATAGTGAATAGGGCAAACAGTCGATTGCTACATGGGCCGTGACATGGCTATACATGGAGCTAGTGAAGACCGTGATGGATGAAGGTCGGGTACCATGATGGCGGGTGGCCTTTCACCATAGTAGGCACCAGTCACAAGGACACAAAGTGGCACGGCGCTGATCCATGATGATGATGCTCATCTTGTATAATCGTTTGTCGCACACTTGGCCATGACTTTGATCCAAAGTTTGCTTGTACTTGTGCTCAACGCGCTAGAAAAATCAAAGTACTATTCGGTGCAGGCTAGTAAGAGATTATGGCGTAATATTAGGTCCGATGTACAGAACAGGTGGGGGGTGGGGTACTACTTAGTAGGAGATGAAGGTAGTGGGGCTCCCGCCATCTTCTCCCAGCACTCCACAGCGCTTTTACCCGGGTATCTTGTAAACTCCGCAAACGAGATGCTACTATGTCCATGGAGATATGCCACTCACACTAGACCAGATCGATGCCCTCCCTCTCTGCTGCCTGCAAAACAAAACTCCTCGTCTTTGCATCTGGCGCCAGATCCAGTGGGACATGACCGTCATTGTCCTGCTTGTCGAACTCGGCACCCAGAGTCAAGAGTAGCAGTGCCGCGTCTCCGTGGCCCTCGCTTATGGCATGGTGCAGCGGCGTCATGCCGTCGGCATCGGTGGCATTGAGGGGGCTTTTGGCGTCTACCAGTGCTTTCATCATGGGTACGCTGCCCACTGCTGCAGCGCGATGTAGCGGTAGCTGCCCACGTTTGTCCTTAACTCGCGCCGACGCTGGGGGCTTTTGTGCCAGTAATGTACGGGCAATATCAAGGTTGGCCTTTGAGGCGCAAAAGTGCAGAGCAGTCTGACCATTGTTATTCTTCGCATTGACGTCGGCGTCCTTGGATAGCAGCAGGTCTACGATTTGTTCGGCGTCTTTCCGTGAGCACGCCATCATCAAGGGAGTCCAGCCTGAGCCATCGGTGGCGTCGGGATCGAATGATTTTGTCTGTATAAGGGATTGTACAATGACGAGGTGGTTGTACGAGACGGCCCAGTGAATGGGTAGACGGTCGTCCGGGTCGCGGAGGGATGCAAGCTTGGGGTTGGCGGCGAGCAGAGAGTCGACGCGGGATGCTGGCACTGGTTAGAAGACCATAACTCGCCTGGGCGGATGGTTATCGTGCAGACCTTGGCCTTCTCGACATGCCTCATGGATGGCGTACTTGGCTTTGTATTCCTCCATGGTGGGTTTTGCTTGAGATGCTGCCGCGTGCGTGTTGGAGTACCGCCACCAACATTGGTCCCGCCTCGACCGAGGCTCGGATAGTACTGCCAGGCGGTGAGGTGGTAGCGCCGGTGAGATCATACATATATTTAAGTATACATACACATTCATATACATGTGTACGTATCCATACCATTTCATCTGCAGGCTTCACTGTGTTGCACAGAATTAGTTCTACTCATGTGGCCGGCATCAAAACAAATTTTTTGGATAAAGCGACGTTGAACACAAGATAAAGCGGTATTTTAATAAAATAATTTTGCATCGACCACCTCAAAGCTCGCTCTTCCAAGATTGATCCTCAGGTATACCCATTTGCCTTTGCTGGAAATTCAGTATCCGCTGGAGAAATATGGGCTTGATGCTCAAGATGCCAATCAGACTTAGCACGATCATAAGCAAGACACCCAGGCCAATACCCAAAGCCACAGCATCCCCCTGCCTACTGACTTTCCTGAGCCACGCCTTTGTATCTTCAACAGCAAGGTTTTCATCGTATGCACGTCGTACGCTCATTAGCCCAGGAAGGCCGTCCAGAGATCGATGGTTGAACTGCTTTTGGTAGTCACCCAGTTCTTGCTTCTCTATCATCTTGCGAGCCCAGCCTTCCATCGTATCCCGGGGCTTGAAGCCATGCCCATCATGCCTGTCAGGCTCATGATCGGCAAAAGTAACAGCGTCGCCGACAGCATCCTTGCCATCAGTCTTTGCATTGGCAATTTGCGGCACTCCGAAACCACAGCTCGTCTGCACTTTTTTTATCTTGAGCACAACCACCGCTCTTACACCAGCGATATCGACATCATCTCCATTTTCCGTTGACATCTTTGCTCGGATTTGGCTAAAGTACTGATCCCATTTCTCCACCACTTTGCCCTTGCAGAACAGCCGCATGATCTGTGGTGAAGGACCAAACGAGGAAAACATGACCGTCACGCGGCCATTTTCGTACACATGTGAAATGGTCTCACAGCCACTGCCTGTAGCGTCGAGGTAGGCTACTGTGTTGGGTCCTAGAACGGCAAACGATTTTGATGGGTGCCCTTTGGGTGATATGTTGACGTGCTCACCAGCCCACGGCGCGCTGGCGACAAAGAAGAGAGGCTGTTTCGTGATGAAGTCGATATGTTCTTCTGTGAGGGAGGGATAGAATTTGACCATGGTGAGGGCGTGGAGTTATCAAAAGGCGGTCAGGGTTTTGGGGGAGGCGTCGCTGCCGTCCAAAGTGCAGTATTGCGGAGGCTGTCGATGGAAAGATGGATGTTGCCAGAGACCAAAGTGATAGGCAAAGCCGACACGTCCAAAGCAGAATATCTGTAGACGGTCTTGTCGGAAAGGAACAATGAGGCAGTAGAAGTCTAGCGATCAAAGTGACAACTGTCAATCAATACAGAGCGGATAAGAAGTACCAGAGGCATGGATCGCCTCGAGAGCCAATGGTCGATTGCGTTGTTCTCTTACTGAGGTACGAGTTCCAGGAGTTGGCGATTATCTGTCAGGGATATTCGCTCAGGAAAGATTATGAGATGGTGAAATGCACGGTAGCGGCTCTATACCTATTGCGGACTGGCCCAGTAACTAAGTCGTAGTGGGGGCGGGGCGGGGCGCATCGTCCAGGAATCGCAAAGTTATCGTCGCAAGTTGCAACATCACACGTCTAGAACGTCGGCATCACACTCAACATGGTGCTTGCACTAGCATTGAAAGCGGAACTCAATGGGTAGACTTTTCACCCCGCTCATGATTTGACAAAATACTCTACGTACTGAATTCACCCCAGGGTAACGGACCTCCGCCCCAACGACACCGAAGAAGCACCTTTCTTCTATACCTTCAAAGTTCAATGCACGTCATGTCGCGAGATCCACCCCAATTTCATAACAGTCAACCGGTTTGAGATGAATGAGCAAAGCGGCAGTAAAGGCGAGGCAAATTTCGTATGGAAATGCAAGAACTGCAAGGTTGTTCTGCTCATATGCTTGTTCTTTTATACCGCACTGCTGATGCTTTCAACAGAGGGAGCACTCGGCCAATGTCAAAGCTGCGCCCGTATCGTATCCGCAAAGTGATCCGCCCAAGATGATCAACATACTCGAGTTCGACTGCAGAGGGTTGGAGTTCACCGAATTCAAGGCTGAAGGCGAATTCCTTGCCACGGGTATTGAATCCGGCACCAAGTTTTCTGGCATTGAGCTACCTGATGATGAATGGTATGATTACGACGAGAAAGCTGGTGAGGAGGTCAGCATTACAAATGTACAGTGGGAGATTCGTCGTGCATGAAGATATCTAGTGTAGGTTGGTAAATTGCTAGAGCTCTACCCCAACCTATATCGCAAGCCACCCGACCCTACCCCCACCCAATTCTTATAAACCGATAAATCTTCCTGTACCCACACTTGGCGCACTATACCCGTTTATCAGCCTGCTGCAGCTCCTTTTCAGTCTCTAGATTAAACGTGTATTTTCAAAACTCGAAAGTCTTACAGGCATAGGCTACTCACCTTTATTCCTAACCTTTATTATTATTATTATTATTATTATTATTATTATTATTATTATTATTGTTGTTGTTGTTGTTGTTGTTGTTGATTAACGTCCTGTTTCAGCCCAAGGGCTATATAAGACGTGCAGGCTGAAGGCTTGCAGGTAGCTACGTGGGTTTATCAATTTGGTGTAGATGGGGGAGGGAATATCTAAATCGAGGTGAGGCTCGTAGCCTAGTGTAACGGGGGGTAGTAGGGGGTCTAACGGAAAAGAGAGAGAGGGGGGAGGTTGGTTGGGTGTAGGGCGAGGGCACCTAGTGTTTAGGTGTTGCCCCAGTTCTCAAGGTTTCCTTTGTACCAGGCCTGTGTTGCGGCCCTAGTTTCCTCAATAAAGGCGATAGTAGCCTGTATGCCTGTGCTCGTGTCTATTAGGAAAGCTAACGATAAGGGGTCCTTGCTAGCCTTTTGCAATATGTGCAGCGTCTTGCGTAGCTCTATAGTTGCAGGGGCACACTTTAGAGTCTACTTTTCCTCGCTTGTAGAGAAAATCTCTAAGGTAGCAATGGCCTAGCTTAAGCTGGAAGAAGGCGCTAGAGGTCTCTCTACTAGTAGGAGGAGTGGCGATCTGCTTTCTAGTCTTCCACTTGTACTTTGCAGCATAGGTGTTAGGGTTCAGAGCAGCGATTGACATGGTCAGGCAACCCAAGTTGCCCGACCAGGCCCAGCCCAGCCCAAGTGCCCCATGGGCGCCCATGGGGCATTTGGGCACGGCCAAGCTTTTGACATTAGTATTACTAATCTATGTATAAATGGTTGGTCTTGCTACTAGTATAAAACGCTTGTTCTGAAGTGCAATATCAACTCACTTATATAATGAAGGATAAGATCTTCTACTGTATTACTACATTTCTACGATAACAGAACTTCGAACAAACAACGTGCGTGCGTAACACGGTACTAATCTACTCGCTACTGCCATCATACCACATACTATCTGACAACTGTTCGAGTAGCGGAGACTCGACGCTAAACAAAGCTGCCTCAGAGCCGCGATACTCATCGTGCTGGTGCTTTCCAACATCAATTAGACCGCTATTACCCCAATGGTTAAGACATAATAGCGCTTCTGACGTTACCTCATTGAGACGTCGTCGGCGACTATCTAATACAAAACCCGCAGTACTAAATACTCTCTCGGCTTCAGAACTCATAGCAGGTGTTGAGTATACGTCGATAGCAAATCGTGAGATTGATGGATACTTTGCTCGCACTTGATCCCGTAGCCAATATTGGAAGGGTACTAGGTTATCATCCGTCTCGAGCTCACTATTGAGATACAGAGTGAGCTCGTCTCCAACAGGCCGGGGTATTCTTAAACGACGGCCTTCTTTCAACAAGTCGTCGATATTATTGAGCTTGACTTTCTTGATTGGTGGTTGATTAGGATCTGACGAGCTAGGTATATGTCGCCCTTGGGATAACTGAGATGGGTTTGACGACGTCGTATATACTTGCACTGGTGTCGTAGCGCGAGGTCGATAGTCTCGTTCCCACATAGATCGGACCTTATGGAGTTGCGCATCTACCTCGGATTCTTTCCAGTTCAACTTTAAATACTCAAGCTTCCCACGAGGATCAAAGAGTAGAGCTGCAGTATATACTGGTGAATCGTCTAGCTTCGTATAATACTCGTTAGCCTTAGCCCAGGCGTGTTCGATTGCTGTCCAAAACGCTACTTCAGTAGAGCTCTGTGCGTACGTGTTCTTCAACGTCTCTAGTTGAGTGAGAATTAATTGAATAGAGTCGTATACGTAGGCAATACCATTCATAGTATGCTCACTTGGGCGGTTCTCCATACGCTTTGTGAACAGTTTAAGTGGTTCTAGCATATCTAGAATCTCATTGACAATAGCCCAGTCGTCGGCACAAAGGCGGCTTGTAAATATAGCATTAGTAATTCGATTCTCAACTTCGTTATTGGACGACGCAACTCGAGCTAAGCGCAACGCTGCTGCGTGTTCATGGTCAAGAAAATCGTCTAACGATACGCGAAGCTTTCGAGCTCGATGGAGCATGTCGCGAGTTGAGTTCCACCTATATTACATTATTAGCTTACTCTTAATACAGTCACACTTCAAAAATCTGTGCCGCTAAGCGCTCGGGCCACCATCACCACTTTTTCCCCACAATTTCAACGCTATGCAACTCCACCAAACTAAGTCCAAAAATAATTTTGAAATAATCAAACTGTAGCTACAGATCTCAGTATTTTGTTCGATATCCTTTTGCTCTACGGACAGCGGCGAGGCGGCGCGGCATACTCAAAATTAGCTTCGTAATCAAAGAATCAGGTATGGCTGACCACGCCTCGCGCAACCCATTTTCAAACTGCTCCCACTCAATATTTGTGTCGCCTATGTAGTCAAACTCGGGATAAAGCTCATGAAGTTTCTTTTTAAGTGCCCACCAGAGGTGCTCGATAGGGTTGAGATCTGGAGAATATGGTGGCCAGTCGATCGTTTCTATCCCATGAATTCTCAACCACTGTTGTGAGATTCGAGCAGTGTGGATACGCGCGTTATCCCGCATAAATAGCTCGCCGGCTCTATAGTTCGGTAGTAGCCCTTCCTTAAGCGCTTTTAAGTAGCTCCGTGCCGTATATCCAGCTCGACGCCGTGATGAGTCTCGTTTCATGATCACCAGAGGGCTACGGCCTACAACACCATCAGAACCTATCCAGATTGCAGCCCACACCATACGAGCGGGCTGCCGGCCAGTAGGGACAGCTTCTATCATCTTATGAGACCATTTTTGCTCTGGTAATCGCCATACCCAAGTAGCGTTATGGCCAGATCCGCGGGCGATACTACACTCGTCTGAAAACTTCAAAATAGTCTGCCCACCCCACGTGAAATTACGCCAACGCTGCGCAAAAAGTAGACGTTTTTTAGCTACGATCTTGGTGATAAATGGTCTGCGCTTTACTCTGAACTTATGGTAATCTATTTGAGCAATTACTCGTTGAATTGTGGCTCGAGAGATAGTGGAGCAGCTGGTGTTACTATCCTATAGGTTGGCCTCGCGATATAGAGCGCTATATTCGATTCTAGGATTTCGTTTAACGACTCGAAGCAGCTGACGATGATCTCTACTAGTTAATTTAGGTGGGCGGCCTATCCGATCGCGCTTTATGTAGGTGCCTTCGGTTTCCCATCGGTGGATAACGTTGGATACTGCGCGTCGCGAGCAGCTCAGACGCGCCGCGATTTCTGTCGTTCCGCATCCAGCCTCCGCTTGTGCCAAGATATATATGCGTTGCGCTTCTGACAATTCACCACCTGGTATTCGATTACGCGAAATTTCAGTGCAAAAAGAT